>JAPDSC010160836.1:721-12846 GCA_026290005.1 Latrodectus geometricus
TATATATATATATATATATATATATATATATATATATATATATATATTATCGATGGTTGCTGTTAGACAATATAATTTTTTGAACTAATTTGTATATAATTAAAATTTTAAATCTCTCAAACAGAATTTTAAAAAAAAAATTAAGAGCATTAAAATAAGACTGGAAATTAAAAGACAATTATTTCAATATCGTTCAATGCAAATCTAAATTCTATTATCGTGTTTACATACAAGTTAGTGTGTGTTAGAAGCTTTTTTCCTACTTTGAAACCTGATGAAAAATAATATCTTTTGTTTAATCTCTATTATTTTAATAATTTTCAGTTTATATTTCGGAAATTTATAAGATATCTTTATCATAGCTTCATTCATACGTAATGAAATGAACAACTAAGTTACGCTAGGTTTTATAATAACTCTCTCGCAAGGAAAATAAGATGTAATAACATTATAAAATAGCTTATACACTAAATAGAAAACATAGCATAAGTACTCACATGTCTCATATGCAGCTACTTCACTCATAACTTCCAACAAAAGACCCGTGATTAAAAGAATTCTGCTTAGAAAAATCATCTTGAAAGTTTGAAACCGCTGTCACGAGACCGAACTGTAAAAAGAACATATCCCGTTTCAGGCTCACGCTCTTTCTCCTTTATTTGTAGGTGTTTTGCGATATCCCGACTGGCGTTCATCTAGTTTTATCGCTTGCGTTACACAACTCTCAGATCGCTGAAACTGATAACGAACTATTGTAGTTAATTGATTCTATTTTTCATGCTGATTAGTTCAGATGCGTCACTCAATGGTAGAAGAAGAGGAAAACAGTGGTTCTCTCTGTTTTAAGAGAAATAAGTGCTTTTTCTCGTAATTGTTACTGGGGGGCATGAGAGAATTACATTGAATGGTGATAAAATATGATACACACTACATAATGGCAAGCATGATAGTATAAGGTTGATAAAGGGATTTTTAGTTCCATCAAATACCGTTTTCAAAGAAGACTTCATCGATAGAAAGCCAAATTAAAATATTGCAAAAAAAAAAAAAAAAAAAAAAAAAAGACTAAAATCTTTCTTAAGTACACATCAAGATAGATGTACATGTAGAAACGAGACTACTTGCTTCCTTTGTAGAACATGGGATAAAAAAAATCCCATAGAAAACTTTTGTATCATTGGCACTGCAAGTCCAAAATGAATATCAGTTTGGGTTAGACCAGTGTTTCTCAACCTTTTAGTATTCACGGCCCAATTTTCAATCATAATTTTCATCGCCCCCCCTCCCCACCACATACAATAAAATATATACAATAATAATGTATTTTGAGTATTTTGACGCTAAACCTACACTACAACCTAAATTTTAAACTTTACAAATTACCAAGAATACCGAAATTTATTGACATTTTGCAACACCGATCCTCAGCATTAAAAAAACCAGAATCCTATGCTTTTTTATTGCTCTTGCGTCCCGCCATGTCGGGCATTCTCACGGTTTCGCGAGAAGTTTCGATTTGTCTGGAATTTGTCTGGTTAGCAAAAAATTAAGCTAGGAGCGTGCACAGATGTGAACAAATGTTTTCTCATAGGGAGAAGGAGAAAGTTCTATGACGCCAATTTCAGTTCCAGACAATCTCACTCGAGTCGATCCTTCTATCACTATTGAATCTATTCTGAATGTGTATATTATATATATTTTCGTGTAATTGCAATTCACCGTATTAAATATTCACGGCAGCAGACTTATGCAGAATCATGGATAAATTTTTAAGCGGGCGTAAGCGAGCATTAGACGATAGACAAGCATCAACAAGTACATAGATGAGCGTGGTTCCGAAAATAAAATCAAGAAGATATTCTCAAGAATACTTATATTTTGGGTTCACTAGTACTGATGTAAATGAAGAAGAAAGGTATCTGTGTATCATTTGCTCAAAAATGTTGGCGGCAGACAGCATGAAACCTAATAAACTTAAACGACATTTGGAAACGCTTCATAGTGAGTACCTAAACAAACCCAGAGAATTGTTCGAATTAAAATTAAAATCATATGAAAAGCAAAAATCATTGTTTAATAAAACTTTGTCTGTGAATGAAAAAGCTTTAATTGCCTCTTACAAAGTTTCATATAAAATAGCCAGATGTAAAATCCTCACACCATTGGTGAAGAGCTTATTTTGCCAGCCGCAATTTGATATTGTAGAAATTATGTTTGGAGATAATTTTGCAAAACAAATGCAGTCTCTACCTCTTTCAAAAGATACTGTTGCCCGTCGAATTGCTGATATAGCTGAAGATATAGAGTGTCAGCTTTTGTCGAAGTTGAGTTACAAATTGTTTTCAATACAACTCGATGAGGCAACAGATAGTAATAAAGATGCTCATTTCATTGCCTTTGTTAGATTTTTTGATGATTTGTCAGTAGTAGAAGAATTACTTTTCTGCAAACCAATAGAACTCAAAGCAACAGCACTCACTTTATTTGCTATCTTAAATGATTTTATGAACGAGGCAAACATAGAATGGAAAAATTGTGTCGGAATATGCACGGATGGTGCTCGTTCTATGTCAGTAAGATTCCAAAGTATTCAAGCTCTTGTGAAACAAAAATCGCCACAGTGCGTCTGGACACATTGCATGATCCACAGAGAAGCTTTGGCTTCCAAAGAAATGAGTCCTGGTTTGAATATTGTGTTAACTACGGTTGTAACCGTAGTAAATTATACAAAAATGAGACTCCTGAAATCAAGAATCTTTTCCGCACTTTGTAAAGACATGGGTGCAGTACATTCAGCGTTACTATTTTATTGCGAGGCAAGATGGTTATCACGAGGGAAATTTTGGCAACGTGTTTATGAATTAAGAGAAGAAATTGCCGTTTTCCTAGAAGAGGAAAACAGACCGAAAGCTGAGAATTTTCGCGATAGTTTATTTGTGTTGAAATTGAGCTACATGGTCGACATATTCGAGAAATTAAATAACTTGAATCTTCAACTGCAAGGAACAAATACACATATATTGGATACGAGTGATAAAGTTAATGCTTTTTGTAGGAAATTGGAATTGTGGAGCAGAAATTTAAAGCAAGAAAACTTAACAATGTTTGCAAATTTGAATGATTGTATCAGGGCCGGTGCTAGGGGTGGGCAAGCCGGGCCCCTGCCCGGGGCGGTAACCTTAGGGGGCGGCAAATTGGCCCTTAAATTAAATTTCTCAATCTTTTAACATTTTCTCTTTTTAAAATAATTGAGTTTTGACCCATGATATACTAAACTTTTTTTTTTTTTTTTAATGAATCATATTTTTATGCATTAAGATATTTGGAATCAAACCCCTAACACCCTGTATATATACAGTGTGTACAGTGTGTTTTTTAAACATGCAGCAAAAATTTGTTTCGAAGATACAGGGCGAACAAAATTTTTGACAAGACGGTCGAAGATTTAGCACTCTTCATTATTTGAGAAATATGAAGAATTGTGAAAAAGTCATGCGTAACTGGTTAGTTTATTCAACTACTAAAGACTGTGTTTATTGCTTTTGTTGCAAACTTATTGGTTCTACTTTAAATTCCCTTTCTATTGGGGTTTTAAAGATTGGAAGCACCTCGCTAAGACTTTAAATCAAAATGTAACCTCTAATAAACATATCGAAAGTCAAAAGTCTTGGATTGAATTAAGTCATAGAATACAGTACTCTAAAACGATTGACAGTCATTCACAAAGACTTATTACCGCAGAAATAAATTATTGGGGCGAGATGCTTCTACGAATTGTTTCAACAATAAAAATGCTTGCTAAAAATTGTTTAGCCCTCCGAGATACAAGTGACAAACTTTACGATTTCGGTAACGGTAAATTTTTACAAATAATTCAATTACTTGCTCAGTTTGATCCAGTAATGGAAGAGCATATCCGCAGTGTTTAAAAAAGAAGAAGCTAAAGTGCACTATCTCGGAAAAGAAATTCAAAATGAATTGATTATTCTTTTAGCTGAAAATATAACATCTCATATTATTACTGATATTATAAAAGCTAAATATTATTCAATAATTCTAGATTGCACTCCTGATATCAGCAAGATCGAGCAAATGACAGTTTTAGTAAGGTCCATAGATCCATTGACAAGTCCAATCCCAAGGAGGTTTCCATTAAAATTAATGAAAGCTTTTTAGGCTTTCTTCCGGTTGAAAGATCGACTGGATATGAATTTTCAGCTCTAAAACTTAAAAGACTTGAAACATTGGGATTGAATTTGCAGGATATGAGGAGACAGGCTTACGATAATGGGGCCAACATGAGAGGCAGTAAATCGGGAGTACAATCTAGAATAAATGCGTTAAATCCAAGAGCATTTTACCTTCCATGTAGCAGCCACTCATTAAACTTGGTAGTTAATGACGTGGCAAAAGAATCCTTCGAAGCCGCCAATTTTTTTAATATAGTCCAAAAAATATCTGTTTTTTTCCTCATCAACTTTTCGATGGACCATATTATTAAAATATGTTTCCGGACTTACTTTGAAACCTCTAAGTGATACTCGTTCGGAAAGCCGAATAGATGCATTAAAACCACTAAGGTATCAATTAGGAGGGATATACGAGGCTTTACTTGCTGTTTGTAATAACTCGGAGGTTGACAACTCTATAAGAGTTGAGGCTTCTGGACTATTAAGTTGTGTTAAACAATTTAAATTCTTATGCTGCATTGTAATTTGCAATACTAAATCTTAAATTTTATCAATCCTATAAGTAAGCTCTTGCAGACAAAAGACTACGATTTACCATCTGCTATGGAGCTCTTAAAAAATTGTAATGATTTTTTCAAGGATCTTAGATAGGACAGAGCTTGTGAAATGCTTTGCGATGCTCGAGAATTTGCAGACGAAATTGACATACCAGCTAATTTTGAGCTCACCCAGCCACGTCAGAGTTCGAAGAAGGAATGTTAATTTCGACTATGAGGCAAAAGATGATCCAATAGAAGATCCTGCTTTGAAATATATGGCAGAATTTTATTTTTTTACATTAGATAAAGCTATCAATGAACTTGAATCCAGGTTTGATTTGATCAGTACCCACAGCAACTATTTCCAATTTTTATACAAAATTTCTGATTTAAAAGATATTTCTCAACGACATTATAAAGTATTGTAAAGATTTAGAAACAGGTGTTGACTAATGGGAATTCATACTATATAAATGCGCTTGACTTGACAGACGAGATAGTAGCTGTTTTGGCTTTGCTAAACAAAAAAGAAAGTCCAGTTGAGATTTTAAAATTCATATCGAACCTGGATTTTGCTCCCCATCTTGGTACAGTTTTAAGAATATTGCTGACTCTCCCAATAAGTGTGGCAAGTGGAGAAAGGAATTTCTCCAAATTAAAATTAATTAAAAATTTTTTACGCTCCACAACTACCGAGGATTGACTAAACGGCTTAACAACAATAGCATGACCTGGCCGAAAAAATTAATGTTAAAGAAATTATAAAACAATTTTCAGAATTAAAAGTGAGAAAAAAACACTTTAAATTTCACCTCTCGGATTAAATGTATTTTTTAATACGTAATAAAGTTTTAATATTTAGTGGTTTTATAATTTGTTTTACTTTTTTTAAATATCTGTTTGTATTTTATAATTATGCACCAGAAATGACTCTTTCCTTTTTTCTCCGCAACCCTAATTTTAATTTAGTGCCAAAAACATAAATAAATAAATTAGCATTTTTTTGCAAATCAAAATTTTAACATTGCTGATGATTGAAATTGTTTTACTCGTTTTATTTTACCATTAATCATGGAAAGGGCTTAGGTTATCTCTTTTAATTTTTGTTATATGGGGCGGCATTTTACCTCTTTGCCCGGGGCGGCGAAGCTGCTAGCGCCTGCCCTGATTGTATTAAAACTTACAAGGCTGAAGAACAACATGTAAAAGTTGTTTTTGTAACCGTTGAAAATCATTTAGCAATGCTAGAAAAAATTTTTAAAAAGTACTTTCTTGCTGACGACAAACTGATATCAAGTTACAAGTGAGTGAGGGATCCATTTCAAAATACTCCTGAAGGACTCTCAATCGAAGAGGAAGAAACCTTCATAGACTTCACGGCAAGCGGCGAGACCAAAAGACAATTTAGTAATAAATCACTCTTTGAATTTTGGGCAGGAGTGGATGATAAGTTTTCTGCACTAAAAACAAAGGCATTTCGCATTCTACTACCATTTTCAACATCTTACCTTTGTGAAACTGGATTTTCTGCGGTGGCTTCTTTGAAGACAAAATATAGATCTCAGTTAAATATAGAAAAAGAACTGAGAGTGTCTATTTCTAATATTAAACCCTCCTTCGAAAAACTTTGCTCTGAAAGACAGGCCCAAGGAAGTCACTAATAATTATTAAATTTGTTTTTAATTTAGTAAGTTGTTTTAATTTAATAAGTTAATTATTAAATATTTCGAAATGCATTTTGTTTTGTATGTGTGTGTTTGTTCTTTCCTTTCAATCACTTAATCAATTTTTTTAAATAACATTTTCTCTTGGATATGCTCGCGCCCCCCATTAGTGTGCTCACGACCCCCTTGGGGGGCGCGCCCCACAGGTTGAGAATCACTGGGTTAGACAATACTTTAGGGTGCCCCTATGGTTCTCGCCAAGTTGTGTTCGCGATTGATCGCCAAGCTGGGCAAAACCGAATCGTATTTTGATTGGTTTCAATCCAGTCGAAGCTGTAATTGGTTTATCGTTTTTAGAATTTTGAAAATCCAACGGAAGTTGTGTTGTTTTTGAATGTTCAACCATACCTGTTAGCACTGTAATTGGCGCAAACAAAAATAACTCCAAAAAAAAAAAAAAAAAAAAAAAAAAAAAAAAAAAAAGAAATCACCAAGTTCGCCAAAGGACACCCTAAAGTATAGTTTTACCTCAGTTTGAAACAGATAATCGTTGTAGGCATTTTTAACATCCGTTGCAATTTCACTCTTAGAATTTTTCATTGATAGTAATCCATATTTATAAGTTGCGAGGAAGAAAATCGGAAAATTTACAACACTACCTAACATAAGTGTATGCAGAAAACACGAACAAAATACCAATTTCTAGTTGGAAGGGATCGAAATCGGGATCTTCCATTCCAAAAAAACGCAAATCTAACACAAGAGCCCAGTGAGTATCTAAAATGATTGATTATCGGTTTGTTTGCCAATCACTCAACGGTCATTTTTTGCACATAAGGGCTAATCAGACTGAGACCCACAACTTAAAGTGGATTCTGAATCACTACAAACACCCATGCCTAAGGTGGGGTTCGAACCTACGAACTGTTGAACCGAAATCAAGAGCGCAAATCATTCAGTTACCAGATTCGGCGATTGACAAGGGGTTTCATAGATGCAACATTTATAGAAGAAAATCCTTCTCATCGAACTTCCAAATTAGGCTTATATTTTACTGAATTAATATTTTTAAAAGTCACCTTGGGTTAGAAGGACACGTTTTCCGGAATTGTAGGATTGAAATTCAATAGCCATTGTTGAAAATGAAATATGGATGATGTGTTGGTTTTCATATTCAGAATTTTTTTTGTATTTTCTCCCTTGCAATATGGTCAACTGCCTATGAAATGCCCTTAAATAGTTCGCAATAAGATGGGCGATAAAAGGCTAATAACAGCATGCAGCTATACTGTGACAATGTATTTTTTGCCTTGGTCTACACGATTGTGTTTTGTAACTAAGCTAGATCTATGTATACTTTTCTATAAAAAAATATAATTTCAATGAGAAAATTTACTTTTTATATCAAATTTTAAAACTTATATAGTAAATTATATTAAATATATCATAAATCACTAGTCAGTACTAAAGATCATGACCATAAATCGATCTGATCTGTTATAGGAAATGTGCTGTCAATTGTTGTTGCATATCCCCAAGATGAGCGGAGCTAAATCAAGTCCATGAGATTGTACCCCCTAAAGAAGACCAAAACTAAAAGTGGACTGTCAGTAAGGTCCTGCCTGGAGAGGCCCAGACAAGCAAGAATGTCTTCTGGAGAAGCCTTCTCCATAAAACACTCGGTGTAGTCTTCAAATTGCTTCAAGTCCTGTAGACTGACTCGTCGTGGCGAGGGGGTGTCACTGGGTGGAATGAGCGAAATACGTCGGAAGTCTTAACTCCTGATAGGGCCACCTTTGGTGTGAGGGCTATTCCATTAAGCCCAGCTAAGTTCTACTGGGGCTGAGTCAGACTTCTACCTTTGGTCCTTTAGACTTAGGACACAGAAGCTGCACATTGTCCCCATCAATGAATAAGTTACCCTATTTTTCTCTTGCTGCCTCGGACGTCGTGCAGTGAAAAAAAGTTTAGGCTTAGGCTACGCGCACCAAGCTTATGCAGAAGGCTTTGTTCGAAAAATAACTTACTGTGCCACCAAAGAAAAATATTAATGCATTTTTTATCATATAGAATGCATAAAAAAGTTATGTATTAAGTTCGACCTGTTTTTCCATCACTAGACTCAATAAAAGGAAGTTTAGCCTCTAATAAAAATCAGCAAGACTTCAATATGACTCAGTGGCCAAGCAGGACAGGATTGTGCACATCCAAAGATTAAGGGTAGGGTTTTATGTCAGTTTATTGTTAAAAAACGGGAAAAAAGATGTGCGTTAACCCGCCTATCAGGGACTGGGCGAATGAAGTCAGAAAGTGTTTTCCGTTTTTTGAATAGATCACCCTCATACGAAGGTGGAAGTATGACTTTGGCTCAAACATGGTAACACCCCACCTAGGTCTTTCAATTTAGAGATTGTAGCCAGAGAAGACCCATAGGCTGGCTCCAACCACCCGCAGAGGTTTTAATTTGAAATAGGAACATGGAGGACATAGCGACCCGACCTATTTTATGTGCCCCAGTCGCCATTAATTAACAAGACTTATCTTCGGCTAAGCAGGGGTTCGGACTACCTTCGGTTACGAGAACGATGCCCCAACCGACCAGGCCAACGTGGTGCTTGTAATCTATGGAAAGTCTTTTAGAAGAAATTAAATTGTAGATACAAAAATATCTTACAATAAAGTTAGTATATAGGCTGTTAGTTAAGCAATGCCAAAGGGGTTGAAGGTATATCAAAATGGAAAGACAATATAAGACTAAAATAACAAAATTCCGATGTTTTCTGAGCTTTTTTAAAAACAAAGTCTTCAATTATTTTCAAAACATTAAAGTATTTAATAATTATAAAAAATTTTAAGCATATTACTGAGTTTTTTTTTCTAATCAATTTTTAATCTCTTTTATTAGGTCATGAAAAATCACTCACAATTACTTTAATGAAACAGATATTCAATCAAAAATTGGTTTTGTTAATTTTTTTTATGTAGTTGTAGTTCTTTGGGAATGTAGTTGTATGTAGTTTCTTGAGAATTTTCTTTTAGCATATAAAATTCATTATTTTAGTCACTATAAAATATTCTTATGCTTAAAATTAAATTTTTCATATACCTAAAATATGTGTGTACATTGTGAATTATAAAAATAGTGATTGTATACACATACTCACGTATGTGTATACAATAACTTTTTTTAAAAAATATTATTTTAAAAAAATTGACATAATTAATAACATAAATTGCAGAACAAAAATTCCTGTAATGTTAAATCCAATATATTGATAAAGCTTCAGAAATAATAAATACTTGGTAATGATGTAAGTGAATTGTGGAAAAATCCAATCATTTGCCACTACGTATCATTTATGTAACATTAAAACATAATTAAAATAATACGACTTTTTATGGTGGAAACTTAGAAATTTGATTCCAACCATTGTCAAAGTGAATATTGGATTTCACATTAGAATGACCACATTTCTCAATACTGTGGAGTTTTTTCTGGATATGCCTCTCACAACATATCAATATCGTATGTGGACAGTTCAGTCAGATAACTTCCAGATTCTATTTTACCAATTGTCAAAGTGAATGTTGGATGTCAAATTATATGTGGACAGTTCAGTCAGAAAACATCCAGATTCGATTTTACCCATTGTCAAAGTGAATGCTGCATTTCAAATTAGAATCGCCACATAAGGTGTTATATATTGGGGTGTTTTGGACAAACATAAGCTATGTTTGTCCAAAACACCTCAAAATATCCATGTATTGTTGTTGGGTTTTTCAGAATAAAAATTTGTTAAATCAAGGATGACTACTCTGGCAGCTAAATTTCACTGTCCTAAATAAATGAACTGACACATTTTGTCAACTAGAAGAATTTATTCACAGAATTGTTATAAAAGTTCAGCACATGCCAAAGTATAATTTCTTTAACATTTTGTGTCATGTTCTTTTTTTTTTTGGTTTTTCTTTGAGAATTACAATTGAACATTAGAAAATCATTTGAAAGTCATATTCACAAACATATTTGAATCAGAAAAGTATAATCACATATTAAGCTCTAATATTTTTGAAGAAAAGAAATACTTATGCAATATTTTGGCACAATAGTAATTTACAAAAAATCACATTTATTTGGTTTTACAACCATTTTTGTACAATAATTAAAGTCAAAGTGGTTTTTAAAAAATCTTATCTGATACATTTAAAAAAAAATTACTATAATTATACATATATGGATTAAAATCAGGTAATTTTAATTAGGTTAAAATTACAATTAATCAACTAAATGTTTAAGCAATCATGCATTAAAATAAAATTTTAGTAGAATAGTTGAAATTGAGCATTATTAAATATTTATCATTTAAATTATTCCTTTATGAACATATAATTTTATTATATATTGCACAATCAGGTTTGTTTTAAAATTTCCAATTACGTAAAATTCTAATTAAAAATCAAAATAATTTATATATTTCATTAAACATTTATCATGTTACAATTAATTGCACCAGTTAAAAAAATTTATTTAAATATAAAATGGGGTATAAGAGATGTAATGAACAAAATGTTCCATTCTCAAATTCATTGGATGAATATATTCACTGTTAAAGCTTTCAAAGCAAAGCATCAAAATTGTATCAGACAATAATTTTTAAACCACTTTGATTAGTCTTTATAAAATTTCGATTCACAAACAAAATTTTGATAGGTATACATATTAGAAAGATCAGAATCATCATGCTTAAAATACACATTTTAGATAGAATGAAATATTTTTCTTAAAAAAATTTAACATTTATATTAACATGTACTAAAAGTGTTGCAAATCTTTAATAATCTTATTCCCATTTTCATTATAGAAATAAAATTCTTCGCTTTAGAAAAAACTATCTAGTATCAGGATTGTATTATTTAATATACATAAATGAAATTATCACGCATTTTAAATCTTCCAATAAATGCAATTGTTTTAATCATGGAATGTTTACATAACAATAATAAAAAAATTGGAATAAATACATATATATTGTCAAACCTTTTGTGTAAAAATATTGAATTTTTTAACATCTTAAAACATAAAATGTGTATAAAATGTCAGATATATGTTGATTCTTATAATTCATAAAGTTATAACATTTGTTCATAAAATACATATATTTTTTTTATGGATTTAAAGTCTCTTTAGAGACGATTTCTTTTCCCAATTTTTGTAAATTATACTGTAGACAATTTTTATAGATTGAATATATTTTTTCTTTATTGTCTCTACTGAAAAATTTACAAATAAACAGAAGGGGACTTATTTTTTGGAAATGAAGATTGCGTGGCAATTCTCAAAGGAAAATCTCCCGTGGTGTTACCAGAGGATATTTTATTTTGAAAATTTATAATGAATATTGTTCAGTGAAGGAATGTGTCAAGCATTGGTGATCTCAAGACCAGATTTAGAATTGCAATAGCCAATAAGTTTATATATACATAGTATGAAATCTACTATTGTCCTCTTACTCTCTGTGCGAGAAAGACACGCAAGTCAATGGACATGAAAGTTCAGTGATAATGATCATTCTGAGTCAAACTTTTTTGAACAATTTTTTTTTGACGGAAATATAGATTAAATGGGAAACTGGTAAAAACTGTAATAATATTCTTGATAACTCAGAATTCTCCTCTCTCTCTCTCATATATATATATATATATATATATATATATATATATATATATATATA
>JAPDSC010160843.1:697-19730 GCA_026290005.1 Latrodectus geometricus
CGCGACCATCCTGGTATTGCAGACACCAGAATGACAAGCGTGACAAGTCAGGAAAGACAATTTCATTCCATTCTGCAGTCTGCATCCTTCTTTCATCATACCTTTGACAACGGAACATTTGTGCTTCTGCGTCAAGGGTAGACGAAGCAACGGACGTCTTGAGGACAGATCATTCTCCTGTAAATGGCGTCGAATGTTACTCGCAGAGCTGGATGATACGTTGCAGACTGAATGTGCTGTATTTTGGTTCGTGGTATAGCTGAGCGATCTGTCACTGCCATGCGCACAATTTGCCGGCCATCAAGTGAATTGTTGCATTGAGGTGGATGTGATCGAACACGTCGGTCCATCATACCCTTTTGCAAACAACGCTCACATATCCGCATTACAGTTGTTCGGTTTCGTCCAACACGACTAACGATTTCTTTGAAAGATAAGCCACAATCTGAGTTGGACACTATCCTTCCCCTGTCAAACTCGGATACTTGATCAAAAAAAGAGCGCTGTTTTCTACGATTCATAATACACTACTGACCATTAAAATTGCTAAACCAAGAAGGCGACATGCTACAGACGTCAAATTTATACGAATAGAAGAAGGTGCTGTGATATACAAACGATTAGCTTTTCACCGCATTCAGACAAAGCAAGCGCCAGTAACGACACCTACATTGTGTTTAAATGAGGAAATTGTTCAGCCGGTTCCTCATACACAAATTGCATTTGAACGTTGTTGCCTGGTGAAAAGTTGTTGTAATGCCACGTGTAAGAGAGAGAAATGTTTACCAACACGTTTCTGACTTTGATAATGGTCGAATTGTAGCGTACCGGGATTGCGGTTTATCTTATCGCAGTATTGCTAGTCGGTCGAGATCCAATGACTGTTAGCAGAATATGGAATCGATGGGTTCAGGACGGTAATACGGAACGCCATGCGGGATCTCAACAGCCACCTATCACTAGCACCCGAGAAGACAGGCATATTATCCGCATGGACGTAATGGATCATGCAACCACGTCACGAGCCGTGAGTCAAGAAACGGGGTCGTTTGTAAGACAACAAGTGTCTGCACGAACAGTTCGACGACGTTTGCTGCAGCATGGACTCTCAGCTCGGAGACCATGGCTGCGGCTTCCCTTGACGCTGCGTCATAGACAAGAGCGCCTTTAATGGTGTGATCAACGACGAACCTGGACCCACGAATAGCGAGACTTCATCTTTTCAGATTAATCCAGGTTCTGTGTACAGCATCATGATGGTCGCATCCGTGTTTGGCGGCATTGTGGTGAACACACACTGGCAGCGTGCACTCGTCATCGACATACTGGCTCATCACCTGACGTGATGGTATGGGGTGCCATTGGATACACGTCTCGGTCACCTCTTGTTCGCATTGACGGTGCTTTGAACAGTGCACGTTACATTTCTGGTGTGTTTCAACCCGTGGCTCTACTTTTTATTCGAGCCCTGCGAAACCCTATGTTTCAGCAGGATAATGCCCAACCACATGTTGCCGGTATTGTACTGACCTTCCTTGATACGGAACATGTTCGGCTGTTGCCCTGGCCAGCACGTTCTCCAGATATTTCACCAATAGAAAACGTCTGGTCAATGGTTGTCGAGTGACTGGCTCGTCACCATACGCCAGTCACTACGGATGATGAACTGTGGCATCGTGTTGAAGCTGCATGGGCATCTGTACCTGTACATGCAATCCAATCTCTGTTTGACTCAATGCCCAGGCGTATAACTGCTGTTATTACTGCCAGAGGTGGTTGTTCTGGGTACTGATTTCTCAGGATCTATCAAACCAAATTTTTTGAAAATTTAATCACTTGCTATTTTTAGTATAATATATTTGTCCAATAAATATCATTTTGTTATCTGCATTTCTTCCTGGTGTAGCAGTTTTAATGGCCAGTAGTGTAGATCACTTTTTTTTTTTAGAAAACTACAAGGAAAACACGATTGACGAACTTGAAATTGTCGAAATCTCCAAACCTTAAATAGCGCTTTGAAGTGGCGTCACAAGCGCGCGTGATGTGCGCCTACGCTGAAATTCTAATCATTTGCATATCTTACCTCCAATAATGCATGTTGTTAATTTCGTGTTATTTGCATGCTTCCTTCAGGGTGTTGCATTTACTGTGGCCAGCAGTGTAATAATATCTCTTAATTTATATACATATAAATATATTTGAATTTGTCAATGGCGGTTTTTCATTGTACCATAAGCCTCTAAAGATCCTAAAGCTATATCAACCTATGAATTTTTCTCATTCTATGAAAATTATACGGATGATAGTTAATATCTCTTAACTAACAACAGAGATATGCCTGATGGAAATAAAATCGGGAAGTACGGATGGCCAGAAAATTACTTTTTGTTCTAAGGATTATTTTGCTAACCAACCACTGACCAATCAGGATCAAAGGAACGGTGCATTGTGTGTGAAAATATGTCAGTAATGAGCTGTGATAATGAACATGCTTAATAACATGGTTTTCTGGTATATCACAGCAAAAATACACATGAAATAGACGTATGAAATGTTATATTTCCGTCCATTTGAAGCCTCTAAATGAGACAATAATTTTCATCAGCATGTATAGTGTTCTGATAGTAAGCGCTATCTATATGTTTATGTGTCAATTCTTTTATCCTCATATACTTGGAGAATCTTGATTAACTACTCCTAACATTATTTTTCGAATATTTATTGCAATGTTTCTGGTAATATACTAATTGTTGAATCTTGTTTTGTGAAATCAGCTAAAATACTCCAGTAGATTAATTATTATACTATCCTCTACAAAATATGCAGTCTATTATGTGATAGCCTCTACGTTCTGATAATTGTCATTCATCAAATCGACGTATGATTTACATCATTGTTGTTTCTGATGGCACTTGGCAAAGCCAAGCCCGCCCGTCAGAAACTAGGCGAATGAAGTTAGAGAGAGAGAGCGTCTTCCATTTTTGAATAGAGTACCTTCATACGAAGGTAGAAGAGCGACTTTTGGCTTATGGATGGCAGCACCATCTGAATCTTCCAATTTTTAGAGATTGAAACCAGTGAAGACCCATAGCCTGGCTCTAATCACCCCCAGAGGTATTATTTTGTAATGGGAACATGGAGGACATTGCGACCCGACAGATTTTACCCCAGTCGCCATTAGTGAATATGACTCTACATCATTAAGACTATTAAGTCGAATCTATTTGCCGTTATGATAGGAATCCACACCTAGCTTCCTCGAAACAAAGTTCTTCAATGGCTCTTTGATCCATATTTGAATCGCAGTAGATAATTGAGATTATCATTCATTATCACTCCTTTCAATAGACACTTTTTGTACCGTTATGTCTGAACACTCAAAAATCAGCTATACTTCTAAAATGGCGTAACTTATTCCCCGGGACCTGATTATTTGGCGACATTTAAATATGCTCATACGCATTCTTTTACCTATTTGGGTTCCAATGACTGACATCATGATTATATTTCTTATTTTATTTAACCATTATTTACGTTACTTGGATATCGCTTGCTTGGTTAACTGCAGCACGAAATTTACTGTTATACCTGTTATACCAAAAATACCTGTTATTCCTAAATTGAATATACTTTTGACTTTAAAATGAATTCGAAAAGTCTTCGATATATTTGTAAGCGCAAATTTATGTCTGTAAAAGGATTTAGGGAATTCAAATACAACATATTCAATTTCGATGAAAATTTCGTGTACTCGAATTATTGCTGGGGGTGTTTAGAAACGGGTTTCAATGAAAATTTAAATATATAATTCTGTTCAATATTTACAATATTCAATATGAAGATACTATTTATTCACATTTAGAGAGAATTCTGATCCCACTGCAGTTTGCTAATGCAAGTTAAGTAACTTTGATATAGTTTCATACACATTATTCAAGTTTTATCCAAATTTTATAATGTATGAAATATGAATTTTTTGATAACACACACGCATTAGATTTTATTTTTGAGTATTTAGAAAGTAGTTTAAAAATGGAACTTGACAGAGGGTGCTTCTGTTCTTAAAGAGTCAAAGATTATTTTTAGAGTGAAAATTGAAGACTGAATTGCTTTATGCTTTGACTCTAGTTGAATCACATTTTGCTGTGGTAAATCAAGGAAATTTAATATAATTACATATAGTTTTTAAAGAATAGTAGACACTTTGATGTCCAATAGTTATGTATTAATTTTGGAAAATTGTCTAAATTATAGTTATAGAATCAATTTAATTTAAACCTTTTAAGTTCCGTTATTTTTACAGTATTGAATGATGATTGAATTATAACTTTATATGTATATATATATATATATATATATATATATATATATATATATATATGTATCCAACTATTTAATACACTAAAACCTGTAAGAGATAATGTATTGTTCACTTGTTAAGTTTTAAGTTTGATTATATTGGTTGAAAGACAATTATATCTAACTTCATTTAATATACGACTGTAACAAGTTGCTTAAGTGACTAAAATAAATAATTCTAATTTCATTTTTAATTGTTAAAGCACACCAAATCACTTCAAGACGTTGTATTCGGATAAATTTTCTTGAGACAAAAGGAATCCATACAAAATATAGTTATAATTTGTAATAATTCCTTATATAATATATATATATATATATTTGGATCGTTTTTAGATGTATGAGACCTATTAAACATGTATCTTTAATTAAATTTGTTTTTATATTATTAATATGTATCTTTGATTATATTTGTTGAATAATGTATTTGTTTTCATTTATGTATTAATTTACATATACATTACACAGAGTAATCTGAATGAAATAACATTATCGTTAGCATAATAGCTGAAGTATTTTTAAGTTACATCACTTATTGCTTTATAATATTAATTTTTATAAATTGTTGTCGGTATTCTTTGATTTACAGAAAGAAAAATTTTTTAATTGTCAATGTTGGAAAATTATGTGTGTAGAAAAAGTTAAAATGCAACATCCATCTCCCATGGTCTTACTGAATCTTAAAGATAGGATCGCATTCTTCGGAATAGGAGTTCCGGGTTCGATTCCAGTCATTCTTCAAAAGCAGAAAGTCGATGTTGTGCTTCTGCTTGCTGCCTCCATATTTGTCTGGATAAATATTTCCTAGATTTTCCCTTGCGACACAGGGAATGTGAACAGGAATATGGCCCACTATATAAGAAAGGTACTTTAGAAAAGCAATAAAATATGTGAAATTTAAAAACAAAAAGTCTTTGTTTTTCCCTAAGTATGAAATAAGTGATGAAATTTCGATGCGTTTTCTGTCATCCTTTTGCCAAATCCCCTGTAATTGTTTGTGTGGATACTCACTAATTTCTCGAAAAAAATGTGATGCGTTAATTCTCTTAGAAAGATCATGAAGATTTAATTTTCTTTTATAATAAAGTCATTTGGGGTATAGCATACATTGTCAGCATGCTGTGCCTTTAAAAATATTGTGAATGGTAAGTGTTATGTTTCAGTTTTTGAAATTTTGGGACATTACATATCGAGAGAACATCAAGAGCTAATGGACATTATATTGTGATATAGATCATCCGGGTGTGTTATATTTTGCTCAATATCTTTGTAAATGCAGTACTAAAATCATTTCACATCCTTTTATGCTATTTCTAGCGGTTTCTAACGCTACTCAGTGACAGAAGTCTTGAAATAGTTTCTAGAGTTATATCAAGTGTGCTGGGTTGTTTGACGAAGTTTAAAAAAAAGAATCATCTTCTTGTTTTTAAAACATATTGAATGATGAAAACATTTCATGTCATCCGAGTAACAGTATTTTAAAAAAATGATTTATTTTTTGCTGCAAATACATTTTTTGATCTTTTTACACCCACGTTTGTGAAAATTGAAACATCATCAATAAATTATGCAAATCAAACCAATCTTAGAGGAACTCATTTGTGAAGTACAACATGCAAATCACTTGAATTGTAAAGGGATTGGACAAGCATAAAATGAGAACTAGCTGTTTATCACCCTCTTGTTCCATGTTCATAAAGGACTGGAAAGATGAGTTGTAATCTGTTTATCATCTTCTGTCTGCGATAAGTGTTTAATTAATAATCAATAGGCCTCTTGAAAAGAAAAGGACTACTTTTACCACTAACAATTGTCTGCGCGTGAGAAAATGAAATTTCATACAGAGTAATCGCAGTGTCATGCCACAACAGAGATGCTTGTTTAAAGGATACTGACAGAAGAAAACAAAACAGAATACAAAAACCGAAATGTCTAGCATGGCAAACCTCATGGCAAACTGCAAGGTATGGCAGATACTTCATCAGATGTGACGGACCGTACAGTGTTTACTCGTGTGTTTGCTTAATGTGGGAGTACGGTTGCAGTAATTTGTTGATTAGTTTCATGATTCGTCATCGTCTGCAGCATCTATTGCGTACAAGGGTTTCGCAGGACTCCTTTTATCGCTGAATCACAGATTCCTCCGACTTCAGTGGGTTCAGCAACACACTGCATAGTGTGCCTAGTGGCAGCAAACTGTTTTTTCAGGAGATTCTCAGTTTGGAGTACAATGATGGAGCAGTACGTGTCAGACGTTACAGAGGACAACGTCTGCTTCCTCGGTGTATTATCTAGCATCATACCACACAAATTCCTGGCATCATGATGTAGTGAACTATTGTGTATCATTGTCGATTCCATAGTGCAAATTGAGCTACATAAGCACTACATTGATTGATACATAAGGGACATTGTGGAGACAGAGGTCTTCCTTCTTCTTCAACGCATTTTGGGTGCTGAATTTCAACGGGATAGTATTTGTGCTTATGTTTCTCAGACTATACAAGCCTTTTTCAGTTAACAGCATATTTTTTCTTTCTTCTAGGGATTACATATCCCATGAATATGTTACTTATTGAACATACCTGGTACTTCATTGGTCGGTGACTCACTTGGTGGGAGGACACACAGTAAAACTGAACTTTGGTGTCAAGCCATCTGGAATGTCATTCCCCAGCAATGCATTCATAACTTAAACGAGTCAACACCGCGACGTTATCGGCATTTATTGTTTAGCGTGGTGGATACAAAGTATTGGTTTCCGACGTTCCTTTTGATTTTGTCTTCAAAATCTGATCGTTTATTTGTAATGCATTCAGCAATAAGTGGAATAAATTTTATTAATTTCTAAAGATTTTACCATGGTGCTGCAATTTTCACAAACATGAACATGTGATCTTTACCTTCTGTTTTTATGGGATGAGCTTTATAGTTGGTATAAACTTTTTGGAGACAGTTAGTAATTTAAGATAAAAGTTCACCTTTAAGGTGAAAACTCATGTCTCTATTAGTTATAGCACGTGTTAATAAATTACTCTCATATGTTTGTAGGAGTACGTTCATTGAGTTAATATAGAAGCTGCAATTCTCAGTAACCAATCAAAATCTGATTATTACGGTTTACAGAATATCATTTAGTTTCCATTTATTTATAATGTTCAGTATGTGATGAAAATCCAACTAAAAATATACTTTCGTATGTTATGTTGATATGGAAGTATTTGTGCATCTAATCAATTAAATCTTGTTACCTATATAGTAGTGTTTCTACATAATATCATCGATACAGTCATTACCAAAATAAATATACTTTTAAACATTTACACAAAACAAGGTTTTTTTAAATAAAATTATTTTTGAAGTGAGGGCCCAAATAGATTAAATTGATATGATGGAAACGACTATACTCTAAATGCTTATGAGATCCTGGATATAGATATCAGTCACTTTAAGATGTAAATCTTAAAATCGGAAATGTTGATCTAATTGGAAACCTCACTGAATAAAAAATTAGTCAACTTTTGACAAATGGGGGAAATAATTTAATACAATTTAAGTCCTCTTGTAGGATTAATAATCACCAGGCCTCAGTTCAGAAATGAGTACAGGAAGCTTTCCAAGGATATAGCATCTAATTTAAACCATTCTCTGATAATTTAATAACCCAAAGTACTATGAGCACTCCGATTTTAACATGTCTCTCAGATATTCCATAAGTTCAAATCACGTAACTTAGCTAATCAATCGAGATATAAAAGGATATATGAGGGTGTTCATGTGGCCAGTCACATATCCTTCTAGTCCAGCGAATTTTGCTGTTGCTGTCTTGTAGAGAGAAATATCAACAATGTTCTACAAAATCATCATGCAAGTATTGATGGTAAAACAACAATTGCTTGTCCAGAATGTCAAAAGAAATATACTGGTTAATGTTGTTGATCATCTCAGTGAGAGGACATAAAGCCACCTCAAAACAACAGACTCATCAACGACTTTAATTTGATCTTGCACAATTTATGAATGAAATGTTTTATTTGTACATCGGTTCACTCGACAACGAGCATCCTTTGAACAAAGATTGAAACATAATTTAACCTATCGTATTACATTCCACCATTCAGTTACTGTTCATTTTCAGAGACTTGCCTGTTGAAGACGTGCAGCCTTATGTGCCTTGGTGAGCAGTGGTCTTTTGCGAGGTACTTGACTTTAAATTTTTAATACACGGGATGGAACATCATTTATTCATGACAGAAGTTTCTGTTGCATTTGGAAGCAATTTTAATTCATAAGCTGTTAAACTCGTTTCGGATCCATCTTTATAATTACTGAGATATATGAGTAATATTCGCTTGAAACAGCATCTCACTGTATTCTACTGCTCATTGCTTAACGTAGAAGCAGCGCGCGTGCATTTGAATAAGTAGCTTGATAGAGTAGTTTTTGTAAAAGCTTAACGATTCAGCTGTACTTTCACAGTGATTTTTTTGTCTGACACAAAGATTTATTTTGTCTGATCTCCGGGGTTTTTTTTATTACATATTAATGCACATTAGAATCATAGTAAACTACTATTTTGTAAATTGTATTGAATAGATAATTCTTGGAAGAAATCATTATATTTATTTTATCTAATATAATGTCTAAGTTTGTCAAAATGGTTTCTAGTACTAAAATAAATGTAAAAGTGTTTGCAGAAGAATTATTCTACAAAAGTTTTTTTTTAATTTCCCAGAATTCCAATGACTGATCCCATGTATAAATATTACTCATCCCATAAATATGCATTTTTCCTATACATATTTACTTCCTTGAGAAGAAAATGTTTCCTAGAAATTACGGAAAGGTACCAGAAATCTCTGGGCACCACAACTGCAATTAATAAAATACCTTAAATAAAAATTATAAGATAAGAAAGAAACTTTAGATCACTACGCCCTTCGGCAGTGCATTTGGAAAGAAGAGTTAAGGCAATTTATAACAAAAAGTAAGCTACATTTTTTAAAATTTAGATTTCCTTTGGGGTTTTGACCTGAGGCAATAGCCTAGTTCGTTAGAAAAGATATTCACCTGTGACATGAGCAATTACTTCCCTGTCTCGAAAAAAAGATTTTTCTTGTATAAATAATTCTCTGGAAAGTATCTAAATCAAGTTTAATGATACAAAAGTTTTAATGAATTGTCAATTCATTAACGGAAAATTAGGAGTTTTATTGAATATTTTATTAAATTACAAACGGATTAGAAGTTCTATTAAATTGTAAGTGAGTCGCATTCTATGGAATTTAAGACACAAATTATATCTTATTTTTAAATTAATTTAGAAGTTTGAATAGCATTTTAATAAGTTTGTATTAACAGTTTTTGTGACACATTTTTTGTGAAAAAATAACATTGAAATAAACTTAAAAGATTAAGCACTTTGTAAGAAAGCAAATGAATCTCATGCTTAAGTGACTCGTCTTCAGTAATCAGAATGGTAAAACACAAATTTTAGCTATAGTTTTTCGTATTAGTTCAGCAACTACAAAGTGTTTGAAATCTTTAAGTGATGATTTTATAGAGATAAAATAAACGATGGAACTTATGTAAAATTTTAATATGTTGCCATCTCTTAAAACAAAAAACCATTTAATTTTATTCCCGTTTAAGTATTTTTTTCTAGATAAGTATAGCAATTAAAAGGAACACAGATACTTGATAATCGTGTTGGTACTTTTCATTTCAAAACTAAAACACTTTATCAAAAGGCTGAAGATGCATAGTGTGGCTAGTGTAGCTGAAAAGATCTGATTCAACAGAAGTCGTTTCATGCGCTTGAAAAGTCTTCTAAACCATAGATATGACAATTAACAAGAATGGTAGCCGTGAAGAAAAACAACTGAATGACTGACGTATCGTCTTACAAATGAAAAGAGCCCGCAGTCATTGATGTACACAGTTGCTCAGCAACTGTGTACAGCAATGATGTGGCAAGTATCGTGGACTATTGTTCAGACATCTTTATGAAGGTGGTCTATTCGCTTACTATCCCTAACGCTGCATCTCTTTCAATAATAGACACCAGCGCCACCTTTTAGAGTGGTGCAAGCAGCAAGAAACTGATCATCTCATTCGTGAAATCACTTACTCTTTATGGATGAGAGTCATTTTAGTACAATAAGCGATTTTCAAAGTTAGTTGATTTGGAGAGAGCTTTTTACACTGTTTTATTCCAGTAACACTACGAAAAGAGACAGTTACAATGGTTCTGGAGTTTTAATTTAGAAGGTATTATGCTGACTGAACTCCACGTTTCCGATAGAGATTCTGTAACAGGAGATCGTTATTATTATGTGATCCTTCCACATAAGCTATTGGTTCTTGGTTTCCTATTTCGTTTGCTATTGGAGAAGTCTTTGTTTTAATAGATGACAATGCACGACAACACCATTCTTGTACTGCTAGCTACTGCAATCTGAAAATATCACTCAAAATGTATTGGTAAGTGTATTCATCTGAATTTCATCCCACAGAACAAATGCGGGATATTATGAGGAGATGCCTCTTGCCACAATTACATTCTCCAGGCACTCTTATATAAATAATTGTTGGATAATCTGGTGCTGAGTATACAGAGACGTCGTGAAGCGACCATTGCGATTAGGGAAGGGTGTATCCCATATACGGCCGTATTCACCAACCAGAGTTAAACGAGGTTTCAGGGTAAAGGGCGAGTTAAGTCATGAAATGTTATTCACCACGACAAAAACAGCGATTAACTCGCCTATATGGATCCCTAGAATAACCCTACGATTTCGGAGTGTTAGCGCCGAGTTAACAAACAATGGCGGAGTTAAGCGATATCTTTGTTGATATTGATGTACAAGATTTGCAAATTCTTGAATTAATGGAAAGAAGAGTGAGATGTGTGTATGAAAGTCGGAAAAAGGATTTTATAACTTTTTAGTCATTAGTGTCGCAATTTCTAACGGTGTAAAATTTAATCTTTTGTCCATCTTGAAGAAACACTTTCCCGCTCGCTATGAAGCTTTGTTTACATTTTTTGCTAGCCAATCAGAAGCCGTCTTACATGTCGTGTTTGGTTAACTCTAAAGTTGTTTTACACGGGGATATCCCCGCTTCGTGAATAAGAATCGGAGAGTCATACTAGAGTTGAGTTATATCCGAGATAGGCTACACTCAAGTTAACCCGTGTTTGATGAATACGGCTGATAAAGGAACATCTTTTTTGTTGTTCTTCCAAGAGGAACAGACAATCATATGTAACGATATGATGAATTCAAAGCAGCTTTTTCTTGTTTTATTCCCTACTCTGTGCATTATATTCATTTCTACGCAAATCTGCTTTCTTCAGTATTTCAGTTCAAAATGCCACCTCTGATTTCTGAATTTCATCTCTCTTAGATGTTATTGCAAAAACACCTGTTGCTGGAGTTTTACACAACCAGTGTATTTCAAATACAACGATTTCCCTTTGACCCTAAACTCAAATTTCCACCCATTCCAACATGGGTAAATTACATAGATACGCCATTGTCATTATTGTGCAATATTATCAGAATAGAAATTATAACCCTTATCCTGGTAAAATACGGTTATCTATCTTCGATTTGATAGAGAGCTCATTCTCTACTAGTTCAAAAATTACATAAGATGTGATCTTTGTATAAATACCGCCCAACCTGTCTAGTGGTTAGCGTAACTGACTACGTATGGGGAGGACGTGGATTCGAATCCCGGCTCGGGCATGGATGTACTTTCTCTTTCGCTGTCTGTGTTTCTTGTCCTTTCCTCAGATGATGGATGAATGTGGCCCGCCCTATAAACGGGTTTGTGGTAGTGTGTCGTAGACGATGCTACTCGTACCTCCTTGACTTGGTTCACAGGTGCCCACCGGGTAACGATAAAATGAGTAGCAGTTTCCGGTCTTATTGCGGCAAATGGGCTAATGTACCTACTTGCTCAAGGGTGCCCACCATTAGAAATAAAAAAAAATGATCTTTGTGTATAAATTAACCCTTTATTTTCCCTCGATATTGCGTAAATGCATGTGGATAACAAAAAAGCTCAAGGAATTGTAAAGCTATTTTCTTTGGCTCTTTCTTTATATATCTGTTTGGCTTCCAAGAAGATTTTTTTATCATAGTGACACATTCATGTAGTTTTAAAAGAATCTGTATTTTCATATTCTACAAATATTAAATAAGTGATACTTATGAAGTATCACTTATTTAATATCTGTAAAATATGAAAATACAGATAAAAAAGTAAGTGATACTTATGAAGTATCACTTACTTTCACTCATTTTATTACTAAGTCAGCACACAAATAATGCTCATTAGAATTTCATTTTTATCATTAAAGAATCATTATTTTTTACAACTTAAGATAGTTTGTTATACTCGTATTATTCTGATATCCCCACCAAGTACACAAATGGGTTGAATGAATTCAACTGATTCGTGATCTAGCATGAGATGTGTGTTTCGAGATAATTCACTCTGGGATTAATTAAATCAGAATCTAGAATACAAAATATAAATTTTGATATGATTACTATGGTTTATAATGAATATATAAAATTATGAATTTTGCATTTTCAATATGTTCAGCATTAAAATATTAAATTCAAAAAAGCATTAAAATTTTGTAAATCGATTTATTTTCTATACATTCCTAAAAATTATACTATTCAAGAAAGCAGTAAAAATTAAAACTCGAAAATTGATTAATTTAAAAAAAGTTGCTACTGAAATTCATAAAGTAAAAATCGATATCAGCATTTTTTTTATTTTATATTTCACACATTTCCAATAATATGTATGGTTGCATAAAATAAAAGATAATCGCATTCGTGACCAATAAATTTGTATTTATGAGTTCATATTAGATTATAGTCACATAAAAAGAACCATTGTTGAGTAAATGGGATATATTTTTATCCTAGATATTCAACAGTAGATCATTTGTAATCAACAAATGTATCATAATAGTTTCTATAATCATGAAAAGTTCTGTCAATGTAAGTGTATATATGGATTTATCATTGATTGATTTAATACAAATTACTTCCATTTGTATTATTACCAATATACTTGTATATATATATATAATTCCAATAAAAGATAATTAACAAGAAGCAAAGCTCCCATGTTTTTCGATAGCTGTGGCTTTTATTTAAAAACATTATCTTAGTTCTTTTGGGAGAAATGTAAAAACCTGAGAAAATAACAATGTGCTAATTTTTAAGGTATTTATTGTTTTCCAACGATATTATTTTGCTCAAAATATTGTTTAGCACCATATGAAATCTCTCGTATTATAGTCCAGTAGAAACAAACCGTATGAGGCATGGAAAGTTCCTTTTAGTTATAAAGTTATTGAGCATTTAAATTTGAACTCCTTTATTTACTTTCCAGTGCATTACCAATCGGCGACGTATTGGGAAAGTCGAAAATACGTTTGCTGCTGTAAAAAAAAAATTACCTTCCAAAAGTTGAAAAAAAAGTAAATATTTCAAAAAATTACATATAAAAATAAAAAAAAGAGATGTAATGTCATACATATTTTTTTCTTCATTACCAGTGGTTGCATGTAAATAACAGTTTTAAAAAGTAGAAAAAGAACCACATACCTCCGTTCTTGAAATGCGCATAGTTCCGCAGAGATGTATATCGTTGTATAAATAGCTTTATAGTACGTTCATTTTATTGATCATTACATTTTAAATTAATTACGAACTCTGAAATTGAAATTTCGAAATAAAATATATAATTTTAGGAAGTTAATTAAGGATCCTGTTATATAAGTTTAATTCTGTTATATGCAGTCATTAAATTTAAAAATTCACCAAGCAAAAAAAGGATTTTATTTAAATAAATTATGCAAACTTTCCATTCTTCGGATATTTATATTACATCTCTAGAATTTGAACGTCTGTAGTATTAACTATATGATATTATGTTATTATAAATTAATTTATAATAAAAAATCTTTATTTAAAAAGCGTAATTTTTCGTTACATATAATCCTTTTATATTTTTAAATACCTCCGCTAAAAAAAGTCTTTAAGAATTTTTAAAACAGTCAAAATGTCATAGAGAACTATATTATAAAAATATAAATCTTTAAAAAATATAAAAAAATCTATTGCTCTATTATAATGGTTTGATTATATTATAGATAAAATTATAAATCAGAAGCACTTGTACAGTTAATAAAGAAATCATAACATAGCTAAACTCATTCACAAACTAATAAAATCAAAATGTTTTAACTTTTACAAAAGCAAAGAAACTTTATTACTTTTGATTTTTTTAGATTCCGAAGTAGATATTCAATCATTTATCTTACGAAGTGAAGTGTCTACTGTTTAATAGTTAAAGTTACTAACTCCTACTTAAATTAGTAGAGTTTAGTGGTTAGTTAAGGCAAATTATAACTATTTGCGACACACTCAACTTTAAATTAATGAATATCAGGAATTGAAGCCAAAGGCAAATGGAGAACAATGGCGATTCTAGGAGGTAGTGACAATGGCGACAACTTAACAATTTCTGATAATCAAAATCTTTAAATTATTCTCCCGGTTCACAGTTAAACTACATTGAAAACATTCGGATTTATTTATACAATTTTTCTTACACTTCACATCGCGATAATGTAAAATTTCATGCAATAAAGATTTAAGAAATTCCTGAAAATCGTTCTTGTGTATCGGAATCACATTTTCGATTCACTTTAATCGTTTTAATCTATTATTTTTTGTTTGAATATATACTTACAATATTATTTGATACTATTAAATTTTATAATTATCCATTTTATATTTAGTATCTTTATTTATGAATGCTGTTTAAAGATAGAACATTTTTCTTTAATATTACTAAATATTATAGCGGTAATTGATACCTTACTTTTGGATGTTGTAATTTGCGAACAAATCATCGACTTCATTGACGAATAACATACAGTTGAATTGCTTTATTTGTATGTACTTATCTTATAATAAAACGTATATCTATTAACTTAACAAATGTTCACACAAATAAACAAAAACTACTTTAAAAATTTATACACCATACATGATTTACAAACAACAAAAATCGATAAACTAAAAATAACTACAAATTTAAAAATGTGAAGAATGACAAATACTGGACAATCATGCAAAATATATTTCATTATAAAACCAATTTTCCTGCGAAATATTTGGTAATTTTATGTAAATTTAGATCATTATTTAATAAAACATCAAACAAAATTACTATTAAAAATAGCAATTTTATACACGCAATCCTGCTACAATTCATACAATATTGTTTATATATATTTAACATGTTTATGTCATGTGACATTCTATTTTTTTACAATATTTTATGAATTCATAGTTACAATATTTTCATTTTATGTAGATTAATATTTTAAATATGAATAGACAATAATATTTATTCTGAATCTTGTGTCAATACTTTTTCTTTAATCGTAGGTACAATATTAAACATCAAGTTTTAATTGCTTTCATTAAAAATATTATTAGTAAACAGCAATAAACAATGTTATCTAAAAAAATAATTTAACTCAAAAACGCGATATTTACAAATATCTTTTCACCAAATAAAAGTTTATTAGTAAGTAAAATGTATCTGATAATCATTTATTATTTATTTAGCATTTTTATTGAAATCTTAAGCATTAATTAAATATTTTTATCAATAAAGTTAAACGGGATACTCTACGGTTCCGAGCAAAGACCTATCACAACTTCAGTTTTAGTTTGATTGCAATTGATCTTAATAATAAAAAGAAATATTGTTAAATGCTGTTTTAAAAATTGTTGTATATCTCATTATTCAACTAAATAAAAATTTACACTGACTAAAATTAAGGATTCAAATGTATAAATGGTGATTTCTTAGTAAAAAAATTAATTTAACAGGAAGAACTTTAGTATGAGAGTACCTTACTGTGAGACAGGTAAAATAAAATAACAAGATACGTTTTAATCTAATAAATGTTTGACAAAAATAGTAACGAATTAAGAAATTAATAATAAACTATTATGAAGAAAATCTCATTTATCAAAAGTCTAAGACCGATCCTTGGCAGTTTAAAGAAGAGTATTGCCATTTTGTAGTTGTTATTTCTTAGAACATACTATTCTATACAGAAGAGATTGTGATCCAATACCTAACATCAAATGACGAATATCCTTTTCCTAGAAGTAATCATCTATTCACACAGTGCATCTTTATGTAGTTGAAATTTATCCGATAAGAAAATTAAATGAAATAATATCTTTTGGAAAAATTACCCATGAGTTTGAAAAATCTCATATCTGTAGGTTGTACACTCAAAATGTTGGAGAGAGTAAGAAAAGAAATGTTGTTCCATATGCTTGAACGAGATAAATCTAAATTATATTACCAAACATTAGCCACTCTTCCAATAAAAATGATCGTTGTTTGTTGCCATTTAAAGAGACTAATTTCACTCAAAACTGTTTTCAAGTACTGACTGCACCAGATACTTCCCACAGAATAATCGTCAACAAAAGAATGAAAGTAACGAAACGAATATTTTGCACGCTGTAATAAAACTCGTTTCACAGTAGGATCAAAACTACAATTTTAATTTATTCAAAAGCATTTGTATTTATAGTACCACATTAGACAGACTATGTTATCTATCTATGTTACACTAGACTATGTTACACTATCTAGTTATTGTGAGAAAGGGCACCAGACAGCTGGAAAGCAGATATATAAACAGCTCTTAATTACAATCTGTTATAATTAATAGATCAAATCGCAATAGCAAGATCTTAATACAGTTATGCAACTTAGTCATTTCTGCATGAAGTTGTACACTGATGTAGTTAATTGACGTCTTAAAACAAACGCTATCTCTTCAAGTGCTTACGATAATCGTATTCAATATCTAAAATACTTATCATATGATTGTCAGGAAACCATCATTTGTGGTTCTCAACATATAAGCATTGGTATCTAGATTTCAATGATGTCTAAAATACTTACCATAAGATTATCAGGAAACCATCATTTGTGGTTCTCAATATATAACCATTGATATCTAGATTTCAATGATATCTAAAATACTTACCATAAGATTATCAGGAAACCATCATTTGTGGTTCTCAATATATAATCATTGATATCTAAATTTCAATGGTATCTAAAATACTTACCATAAGATTGTCAGGAAACCATCATTTGTGGTTCTCAACATATAATCATTGATATAAAGATTTCAATGATATCTAAAATGCTTACCATATGATTGTTAGGAAACCATCATTTGTGATTCTCAACATATAATCATTAATATCTAGATTTCATATTATCAATATAAATATTTTAAAAATGGTGTTCATTGTGCAATTTATAGTGAAAAATCCGGTAATTTTGTACAGTAACTCCTAAACATTAAAACATTGGTTTTTCATTTGCAGAAAAAAATAAAAGTGGCTTTTTCCTTATTGAATATATTAGAATTCTCTATTTCTGAAAAAGAAAACACCAGTCGCATAGATTGGTCTAAGAATTTAATAGAATCGTTTAAACGATTAATTATACGATGTATAATATTTTGGGAATTGTTACACTTTTTCGGATCATAACTGAATTGCTTTGTTATAACATTGTCAGAAAGCATTTAGAAAAATAAAAGAAATTATATTTCAAAAACTATAACTGAATCTGCTTAAAGTTTTAAAAATCCATAGAATTTCGGCTCTTAACATTTCATTTGATGAAACAAATAAAGTTAAGCTTTCAAAATAAGTTTTGGAATGAATATTTTTTTAAAAAATACAGCAGTAAAAATATTTTCCAAATAAGTAGATGTTTCAGTACAGCTGTTCTAATAATTATTTAAATGTTTCTTTTTCCTTTAATGTGATTTATGATTACTGATTCTATCATCAATTGCAATGTAGAAGTCGCTTTTGTATATCAGACAACAGACATGTTTTTCTGATATCTATGGTGTTTCCTAAATTCACAAATCATTGAACATGCAATTTGAAATATTATTTATGTTGAGCAAATAACGTGCTTCTGATTTTATACCATTTCAATGAAAATCAAACCCTGTTCTGATTCATATAATATGAATTCACTATTTAAAATTATACTTTTTTTCAGGCCCACACGGAAGACATATTTTTAACTCAAAAAATAATTTTATAGAAGTTTCAACATTTGAGTAAATAAATTTTATGAAATATAAAGAAAGAGCCGTAATGAATAGGTATTAAAATCACAGAATTAACAGCAACATACCGTTCTTGGTAAAACTTTATTTTAGGGTGTACCCTTGGCAAATATGGTGATTTTTGTTTGGCTATCAATTTTATTGGCGATTTTTGTGGGCACAGAACAATTAGTTGCTCTGTTGCAATCAGAATATGATTGGGTTTTGCCCAGATTGGCGTTCAATCGCGATCACAACTTGGCTAGAACCAAAGGGGCAACCTAAAGTATAGTCTAATCACCATTCTTATATGTGTGATTTTATTTCATTTAATTCCTCAAATAAGTAAATCGGAACATATTTTATTAAATTTGGACAGCTATATCTTCAAGAGTTCGTTGCTAAACTATAAGTACACCTAAGTCTGTTTTTACACGGTAGATTGGTTCCAGAAGA
>JAPDSC010160844.1:0-12165 GCA_026290005.1 Latrodectus geometricus
TTACTGCAGAGAGCATGGATGGATGAGTTTTGGATGTCAATGTTGCAATTAGTGAATATATATAGAAGTTACTATCACTTTTCCATCACGATAACGGTTGGTGATTGCGTTGGAGTGAATTGATCTCTAAGCAGAGAGATATATCGATTTTTTAAGTGCCCGGTTAATTAGTATCTACTCAGTGAGTAGAAGGAAAGAACGGGAAATTGCGTTGATCGGTGGTCAATTCCAAAAGTTGTCGGAGGATCTCTTCACCCTGTACGTATTTGGGGATCGATGGCAACATCTGCCACGGAGTACGAGATCAATAAACTGAATGACTCTTCATTTGCACACAAGGATGTGGATGGAGGAAGTTTCAACGGAAAAAATAACAACTTCATATTCAAAATAGGTCTTACAAATGCATCAAAAATCGGGTATTATTCTCGGGAAAAAGAATATCAAGAAATCACCTTCTTTAACCATACCCGATAATTTAAAACCTCATGATACTCTCATTCACTCACTCTCAAACAGAAACACACACACACATTGAAAATATTTAAAAAACTATCCTCTATAAACTGGAAATAAGATGATAATAATCGAAACATATCGTGACAATATTTGTCAATGGCACTTAAATATTGTTGCCGTAACATTTCAAAGGATAACATGATGACGTTAAACCTCATGTGCAACTCATATAAAATCCATATTTTCAAAGAAAATAAAAGCAGTGAATTTTTGAATTCACAGTGATCTAATGGTAAAATTACGCTCTTCGAAGTGAAGGGTGTTTTGTTTAATTCTGGAAACGTGGAACAATGAGAGATGAATGGTGAGCCCTTGATTTTGGCATGCACGTCCATCAAAATGTTTGAAATTTTTTTGATTTTTCTCTTTTGTGATGTATGTGAATATGGCTCACAATTTATAAAGATGGGCCGCGGTGGGCTGGTTGGTCAGGCATCGTTCTCGCTAACGGAAAATAGAGAATTCGAAAAACTCAATAGGGGGAAAAAAGTATGCATCAAATTTCTATTACACATGAAAATATTTTTTGTTTGCATTTTAAATATTAATTTGATGTTCAATGCATTTTGAGAAATTTCTTAACACAAAGCGAAAATAGTATGGAAAAATTAAATCTTATAACAACTGAAATTACAGTAAAAAAAGTGTAAGATTTTACTAAATATATGTAACATTTGTAACTCAAATTTATTAAAATCATATAAGAAAATAATAAATAATGAAAAGAAAAATTTTTGTCAGTACAGATTTATTCATAGGCTATTTAAAACAAAATCTGATCATAATATGTACTAAAATAGTTTGTTTTATTAAATAATGACACCAAAAAGTGTTTTGACAGATGAAACAACTTTGCAAAAATATAATTAAATAAATTAATTGAGTACAATACTGTAAATTCTGAATATTTGCAAAGCAATGAACTAAATTGTATTATTTCTGCCTAACATTTGTACTTTTCCTTTACTTAAAAAAAGTGTACAATCTATTTTTTTTATTTCTAATGCCCAGCTGCTATAGAACTTCCTCCTTTTTGCACTACAAAGGGCTGAAGTGATGACAACATATACAGTGGGGCAACCACTGAGTGTACCATCGTTGCTCAGAAAGTGAGTAGGTGTTCGTAATTTAGATGCAGGTATAAAGCAGAAGACCCCTAAACTAGGGATACTAGGATACCCTCAGAGATACTTTTCACATGGAAGATATTGCGACTACGACGTATTTACGGTGCGCAGCCACGATTGGAGTGTTCATTATATCAAGATATTTCTTTGTGAAGCAAACTGCTGCAACAACAAGAATTTCATGCCTGTTTATAAAGTAAACAAATGAACTGTTCTGATATTCATTACTGCCAATTTACAGATACAAAAATAGCAGATATTTAAAGAAGTTAGTGCTTTTTTAGGACAGCAAATGCAAGTCTTCTTTCAATAATTGCATCGTTACATTCAACTGGTAAAAAATGAAACAATAAATAAAAGAAAGTTAAATTGTAAAGACTTCAACTTATTGATGATAAAACATATGAATTTATGCAATTATTATTGTCCAAAAGATGCCACGGAGAGTGATTTAACACTTGAAAAACACAAATTTAAGATTTTTTCAGTTATTTGAACTCAAATCTCAAAGTGGCATGGATAGCAACTATCAAAAATTTTGTCAATAATTCCTGGTTAACTTTTTTTTAAGGGTTAAGGCCATAGAAATGAATTTATACGTCGAATTTCAAAGAGACTACACGGAAAAATAAAGTTACCGAACGTTTCCCGATTCTTTCTAGAAGTTCACTGCATCAGAGACTTTGGAGATCTAAAAGAGCAGTTTGGTAAGATTTGAATTTCCGATATGAAGTTTCCTTAATTTCTTTGCATAGAAACTATTCCTATTAAGGAAAGAAAACATTTTCGTAAAGGATATTAGAAGTTTGTGTTGGAAAAGGTTTCGAGTTTAATAACTACAAGTAAAAGGCTCGGTTGTGGTCTTCGTTTAGAAAACGAACAAGTCTTAGATTGAATTGTAAGCTTAGAAAAGAGAAACTATTTTAAGTGTATAAAACCTGTTTCAGCTTTTAAGGAAAAAAGTAAATGCATTTTTTTAACCTGAAATATATATATATACTGAAAGATATAATATTTGTTTCTTTAAAATGTTTTCAATCCATAATGAACACATAACACACAAGTGAGAAAAACAATAAGTTGGATAAAAAAATATAGATAAAATAATGGGTATAAAATTTCTTTGAAGAAAGTTATAAATTTTCATTATTATTTTATAAAATTTTACAAAAACAAATCTAGGCCGTTATTTCCGAAAATTTATCATGGAAAACAACATATTTGTTATGACAATATATTTCACAACAACATTATTATGACAATATATTTCAGATGTTAATTAATGTTATTTCATTATCTTTAATTATCTTTATCAAATACATGATAGTAAAAATACAGGAAAATACGAATTATAAATTTATTGATAATAGAAGAAATTTTATTTTATTAAATTATAAAAAATTTTCCCAAATACATTTATAAGAAATCCCAAGCTACTTTATTTTCTTTAGATTAATAAAGATAAAGCAAAATATTAATGATTTGATAGCATTTATATTTCACAACTAAGTATTTTATAAAGCATTATAATAAAATGTTAGAAATTAATATTTCTTTTGTTAAAAAATATATTTGTCAGAATAAGTAAAAATTTGTAGGATAAAAGAAGCAGACATAGTCTGGTATTTCAAATAACGAAAGTCGGAGAATAAGGTACACATTTTATTTCTACCCTCTATATTTTTAACTAAGCATCAAAAATGGATTCAAAATTTATAATTGTTCAAAAATATATATTAATAAATGGGAAGCCACTATTTTGTGAAATAAATTAAAATAATTTACAACGCTTGTTAAAAAAACATAAACACAAAAAATTATCTGAATTTAAAATATAAAGTTTTTTATTCATACGAAAATAACTTTAGCCACTTGGATAGCAAATCAATTAATCCTTTACAGTTTTAACCTAGTAAAGAAAATGGAAATAATTTAAAAACAATGCACACGCACACTGAAAAAGTTGAAACTGAAGTCTGTAATAGAATTAGGAGGAAAAAAGGGTGAAAGAAAAGCTTCAATATAAACGTTAAAAAAATGACTGAGAGATATTTAATGACTTTTATTTAAGGAAATATCATCTTACACTTTTACTTAACAATTTCTTTTTATTTAAAAAATCATTTTACAGTTTTTTTTTTTTTTTTCGTATACAAAGTGCTTTGTTTCTTTTTATTCATGAGAAAATTAAAATAGCTCTTGGCGAAAGAAGTACGAACTAAAGATACAATTACAAGAAAATTGATTATAAAAGTGCAAAATATTTTGCTAGATTCTTAAAATTATGCAAGAGTCTTAACCATACATCTTAAGAAAAAATAATAGGTAATAAAAATATGGAGGAATATTTAATTTATTTTCTATTTAATAACTTTTAAAAATTTCTAGAATTTTCATCATTATAAAGACTGAATCATATATATATATATATATATATATATATATATATATATATATATATACTGGTTACAAAAAATTAAGGAAAAACAAAAAAATAGCAATAACTGTCCCAAAAAATAAGACAATCTCAACGGTAGTTGAATAGGTTGGTAAAAAAGTAAAAGGAGCTGAACAATAGGACATTATGGAAAGCAGTGGAGCTACAGTCAAAATACGTCATTTTCAAGGAACATAAAACTGCATTCTTAAGGGCAAGGATGCAATTATTATTAAGTGTCTGAGATTAGAAATCTGGTACAGCGAAATTGTAACAACAGCCTTTAAACATCATTTGATTGAATAATTTCGATGGCGAGCTGTTGGGAGACAAAGTCAGTTAGAAGTTGCTAGATGGCTGAACTGAAGTCCATCTGTGATTCATAGAATTTGGCAACAATTTCTAATCACGGATATGGCATTTAGGAGGTTCCGCCAAGGATGGCCGCGTGATACCACGAGTGCCGATGACCAATATTTGTCATTACGGCCACGAATTAATAGAACTACAACTCCAGCTGAACTCAGATACTCCGAAAAGCTGGTATCCAGATCAACCATGCGTCAAAGGCTTCACGAATGTCGTCTTTATGCGAGGTGACAAGTCATTTGCGTCTTGCTAACTCAACGCCGTAGACGAGAACATTTGCTATAGGCATGTCAACGTGTCCTCTGGATGTGTGATCAATCGAGGGTTATTTTTTTTGCGGATGAGTCCAGGTTTAGTTTCCTAAGCGATTGTAGGGGCATTGTCATTTGGAGTGAAGTGGAACTCGTTTTCATCTATCAAACATCCGTGAGAGAGATGCATACTGATCATCCAGCGTCTGAGTTGGGAGTGATATCTTTTTGGGTGGATTGACAGATCTCCATATTTTTCCAGTAAAAATGTTAATGATTGCCCCTATAAGGATGACATCCTGGATGCTTATGTACTCTAAAAACGTTACAAAACTCCGCATGGATCGCTACTTCAAAGTATTCAAAAGCATTTAAAAGTAGATAATGGCTTTATTTTATATAAATTTTACTTACTTTCTTACCAAAAAATATATTAAAGTCGTCTATTTACAAAACATAAATTAAGCACCGCTAAAGGGAAATGGAGCACTTCATTAACAGTGGATAAAGCAAAATAGGCACTTAGAGTCAACCTTAATTTAATTAAAATGCATTATAAGAGCCTAACTGTAATTCTTAAGAAGTTAAAATCAATTTTAAATGAACAACAATCCATTTATTTCACTCCAGGTAAATCGCATGAAAAATTAAGTGGGAAAAAAACCTTCTTCCATTCAATCCTGATGCCAATTAAAACTTGTGTGCAATGCCAATTTCAACACAAAAGGATTTCGCCTAGAAAACGGCCGAAAAGACAGAATGTAAATCAAGGCAATTTACATTCTGAGTGCTAGATTAAGCTTGCATTTATTTAAGAAGACACATTGAATGAAGCACTTGCAAAAGATCTTTAGAATGAACTACATTGTTAAGAACTACCTAGATTGTAATAATGATGCGAATCAAACTGAGAATTTTTGATATTTTAAGATACGATGTGAATTATGATTGTTGGGGTAGAGTAAAATTGAAATAAGAAAAATATTTTAAATTTTGGAGTGAGTTCTTGATACCAGGGCTTTCTTATCCTGTTGATATTCTATAATCATCTTTCCGCATGAATACTTTCGATATGGATCTACAATTTAAAATCAATTTCCAGTCATTGTAAGAACGCATAACCAATGTGGGAATCAAACTCATATCTGCCCATTTAGCTCCAGTTAGAGGTCCTCTATCAAGAAAATATATATTCATGAATCACATTAGAGAAAAAAAATCAGTTTTATTTACCATGCATTTAATAAGTTAATAATTTAATCATCTAATTTATAAATAGCTGACTGAAAGCAGAAAATTTCTCCTGATTTATTTTTCCAGGATTGAAGCACAGAATGTTTTTAAAATTTTTTTTCCATACTATCAACGAACATCCATAGTTCTCTTTTTTATTAGAAATAATTACGTGTGTAACTAGCTGAAAAGCAATAATTTCATTGCATATGACTTCATACGTGGGGCAAATAACATTTATGAAGAAGCAATTGTAAAAATGTTTAAAAGCGTATAAATCAAGTTACATATTTTTAAAAGAGAGGTTGGCCGCCCAACTTGTCTAGTGGTTAGCATAACTGGCTACGGATGGGGAGAACCTGGGTTCGAATCCCGGCTGGGGCATGGATGTACTTTCTCTCTCTCTGTGTGTTTCTTGTTCATTCCTTAGATGATGGATGAATGTGGCTAGCCCTATAAACGGATTTGTAGTAGTGTGGCGTGGGCGATGCTACCCGTACCTCCGTGACTTGGTTCACAGGTGCGCACACCGGGTAACGATAAAATGAGTAACAGTTACCGGCCTTGTTGCGGCAAATGGGCTAATGTACTTACTTGCTCAAGGGTACTTGCCATTAGAAAAAAATATTTTAAAAGAGATTATCCATAAAAAATATTTGTCCCAAACAGTGCAGTATTACTAACTGCTTAGGCAAAGTAGGAACTTGAAACACAGTTTTGCCAATGCTAGAGCAAACAACTAAATAAGACTGCGAGGTCAGGCAGGTGGTCAAGTTTAATGAATTGAGGCTTTAATTCCCACCTCTTTTTGTTTTTGATACAGCTGAATGTGCTATATTAAGCGATGAATACCGTTGTAAGGCAACTTAACATCTCTCACGTAAACAGCCGTGGGTGTGGACTTTTCACTGATAATGGAATACTTAGTGAAAGTGTCGCAAGATAGGAAACATGGAAAGTTCCTCAGTATCCATCCTGATGGTAATACCACCATTTGGACGGATAATAACAAAGCCTCACATCGTTTTCTACTTCTTTTCAGAATGATTTTCAAATTTAATCACACACACACATATAATAATTTCGCTTTAAAGCTTATTTTGAACAAGCTTAAGACAGAAGTGTCGTTTTTACTGCTAATTGTTCTTGAGAATGGTTTTTAATAACGCTACTCATTAGCCGTCTAAATAATTATCGCAATGATATTCAATTAAAATGTCGGAGGCTTTCATTACCGATTTGGGTGTAAATATTTGCAATATTTCGAAATTCTCACTTAAACTGAAGGTTCCCTTCAAATTAAACTAGTCCTAAATAACCACAGAATTACAAACAAGCCAAATATAGCAGCGTACATGTTTTTTCAAGGAAACGTGGTTTATTTTAAAGTGATACCTGTGTGCTCAGATATTGCGCACGAAGGTGAAGACAAATCAGTGGACATTCTTCGAGAGAGATATTTTCAAAAATATCAAAACACAGATTACTTCCGGATGTTCTCAATAAAATCTCTTTTTTTTAGCATACCTTATTTTTTGGAAATCATGAAGATTATTTTCAACAAATGAACTTAAAATTGTATTTAAACATAATACAAGGGTTTCACATCAACATTTTTAAATGCATTTCCCGGAAAATGCTTAAAAGAGATCAGTTTTGATTGTGACAAAATAAAATGATCCATTTGTTTATTTTTTGTAAGACTCAATATTTTTTTTTCTGTAGGAGATTCAACATGTTTCATTTATAATTAACAATAAAATATTCCGTCAAGTTTTGTTGATTTCGACTGAAAAACTCACAAAATATCGATATAGCTATTTAATGACAAATTAAATATTCACGTTTGACTATATTCTGTTAATAAAAGGAATTCTTTAATATTAGCAGTAGTTATGATTCTGTAGCAGAGAAAAAAAAAGCCAACTTTAATAGCATTCTTTTTCAGCAATCGACCAATGTAATAATCTTTGTGTAAAATCCAAGCTTGAATACTCACTTCTGTACATTTTTATCTCATTGTACATGATTCAAAAGATGATTCACGGATGTGGAAAATCCCTAATTTCTCAGGCGTGCGGTTTCGTTATGCGAACAACACCCCTATCACTGTAACCACAAGAATTCATAATTATAGCAGCAAACGATGGAGAAAATAGTTTAACTTGGGATCTCGATTATTCACTACTACTGAAAATAAAAGAAATCTCCTTTTTTTTCATTTTCCCTTTACTGCGCTTACATAAAAGAGCAAATTTTGCTGGAATAAAAGAATAAGCAGCACAGAAAACACTTCACACGAAAAATGAGAGCTGGCACAAAGCAACCCTTTCCGACTATAATTATCTGCTGCAGCGCAATTTTAAGTTCTGATGCTGTTGGCAATACAACCCCCAACCAACTTCCCCTGCCACCATTCGGTCTCACTAACGAGGTGATGTAATGAGGAAGATAGGATCACAGGAGGGTGATGATCATCATCGTCTTTAGCATCCATGATGGGCAAATGGGGGGATGATTTCAGTTCAGAAGAGAGGGGAAGTGAGAAGACGTAAAATGAAAAGTTAACTCCGGCAGAAGAGATTTAGGTAGAGAAAAGAGCAGTTTTGTTTCAAAATTTTTTTTCGAGTGTTTATTACTTTTCCATTCAAATCACAAAATGTTTGGAAAAAAGAATCTAATTACAAAAGCTAGATTTGACAAAACGTTTCAAAAATTCCAAATTAGTTTTCAGAAAAAGACAATTGTATGCTCTTTGTCACATTTGGGTGACTTATTCGTTTATGATAATGGGGCATGTTAATCTTATTTTATTCATTTTCGCAATATTTTTATTGGCTAATTTTGATAAGGTTCAAAAATGTTCTTAAAAACAACAGCAATTAATTTTCCACATATATATTAGTTTCTGCAAAAAAAAATCGATTATTTTTTGGTAGATAGCTGTAATGATAGATATTTAGTTACGTATCAATCAAACAATCTCATATTTATTCTTATTGGAAAGGTCACAATTCACTCTAAGAAAACACTTTTGCTAAGAATAAACTTTGGGTTTTTGTTTGATTCATTTAGGTGTGAGTTATAAGTTGTTAAAAAAAGAAGTGAACAATTAGAAAATTTGATTTATTTTAGTTTTACTTTTATAAAGACGAAAATGCAAGCCAGGTGGTTAAAATTGGGAATGGTGTTTGCAATCTTGATACAGCTAATTACATGCAATTTTAGTTTCTTCAGACATTTTTAATATTAGACCTGTACCTTGATATTAGACCTGTACGCGAAATCCCCAGAGTTCACTTTCCAAGTATACTTGGTGCTCAGTTTTATAGACCCTCTGAAATAATATAGATGAAGGGTTACCAAAAATAAATGCAAGATTTTAATTTATTGTCATCTGTGCGGTAAAATGGAGAAAATTCTATTAAAAATTAGAAAAACCATTTAAAAGCAGATAGTTTAAGGTTAGAAAAAAATGGAGTATTAAACCATAGAACACAATGTGTTTTCTGTGTTGAACATTTCCTGATCATATACTCTCTCATTTGGCTGATAAGAATTGGCTATTTAGATTGTGAGATTTTACATAATTGGATTTCTATTTATGCGATTATTTGAACTCGATAGACTGTCAGCAGGCTAACAAGAACGCAGGTTTTGCAAAAAGAAAATCAACATTACATTCAGACATATTTATGCCAAATGGTCAAGGAAAATTTCTACAAAAGTGTACGAATATACTGGCACAGCCATGAAGGCCGTTTGGCTGATAATTATTACACATATAGCCTTATCGTAATGCATACAATACTTCTATTACGATTCAATATGTATTTTTTAATTAATTCAAATCTTGGGTTCACTCTTTGGGTTATATATTTCATAGACACACATAAATATTAGTTTGGGGAAAAAGAAATTCATTATTTTTACGTGAGCTTTATGAAACTTGTTTCGAATTCACTTAGAATGAAAGGTTTGAAACTTTTTAAAGATCATCTTTAGGTGCTTGGATGATGCTACGATTGCTAACAAGCTGTCAACTTTGATAATTTTTCATATTTTATAGACGATTTCAACGACTATGCACCCATGTCAAGTGCGTCTTTAACATCAAAAATACCTGAACCGAATCGGCGATATCAAAACTGCAAGTAACTGGCTGTTACAGTATCGGGACCTTAAGCACCATTCACAATTTGAATGGCCTAGCTTGAGTTTTCACCTTTATAAAATAAAAACTGTAAAATGTGCCAAATTTTTTCTTTGTTGAATTCCACTTTTAACACGGTTTAAATAATAAATGAATGGGACAAACAAGAAATAGCAAATGAACTCTTTTAGTGCGAAATGTCATTTTTTCAACAAGTATAAATTTGAAGTTGCTTGATAGATATTTTATGAGATATTGATCTTTGCAACTTCTAAAGAAAAATTAATGGATTTTACTTTTCTCCTACCTCATATTTACGTAAAAGGACAGAACTAAATATATTCTTTTAAAAAGCAATTAATACTTTTTTTCAGCAGAAAACTATGAAATAAAATATTTTTTTCACCACTTTGTTTATTATAAAAAATTTAATTAAATAATTCACTTCTTGATTGACTTATCCGTTACAGTTCTAAAATATAAATATTTAAACCAAACAAGAACAGTTACAATTGAAAAGGAAAAATTGTATTCTCAATCTACTTTTTTGAAAATCAGCACAAAAAAACTGCAGACGTTGATTATTCTTATTACATTTTTAAGTTTAAAAAAATCAGCAGTTTTAAACTGATTTAACCATCAAAACTTTCTTTAAAACATTCGTTCTTTTCCCTCGAATTTTCAGAAAATTGAACAACATTTTCTTAGAGTACTGTATTGATTTTGAAGCATATTTTACTTAAAATAACTTCATTTGAATACAGTTTGTATTCAAATGAATGTATTCAAATAACAGAAATTGTAAGGTTCTATATCATTAAATAAGAAGAAAATAAAATTGATCATTTAAAAGAAATATAAAGACGTTCCAAGTAAATTATTAAAATAAAATTAAAGTAACTAATAAAGATAGTATGCATACACAAGAAATAAAATAGAACTCATTAGAAAAATAATTTTTTTGTACTTCAATACTCAAAAGAATAGTTGTATATTCACATGGGTCCTATAGAAGAAGCTGGACTTTATCTCCGGCATAAATAATTTCATTTACAAATAATTTCCTAAAAATGTATTGAAATGCTTGCTTATTTTCTTAGAGAATAAGGAGAGTTTGTTTATTTAAAAAAGCATAAAAGTAAAAATATATAGAAAGCAGATTAATAAAGTAAATATGGTGAAAAAAAAAGAATAAATAATATCTTTATACATTTTGATAAATACTAGTAACATAACCTATTTTAACAACACATATTGCTTTTTACGGTATCTAATCTTTGAAATATATAGCAGTATTTATGTATTTGTTAATAAAAGGATATAGTGTGTGTTTTTGAATGAAAAGAATATAATATTCCTCAGAGAAATAGTATCTAGTTTACTTTGTACAAAATATTTAAATTTTCTTATTTGTAAGTGAAATTAAAGAACAGCAAGCACAACAGAAACGGTTTTAAAATAAAAAAGCATACAAAAATGCTGCAAAATGAAACTAAAAGAGAAACTTAAAAGTACTCGTAATAACCAAATAAAAGAGATGAAATCTCAAGGAATCATTGAAAAAAAAGTAATAAAAACTAAAAGGTAGAATATTATACTTTCTACTTTCGATTTTGTTATGCTTTCATCACGAAAAAAAAAACATGACAGCTTACAAATATTTTGTTAAAGTTATGGACACACACTGAGTAATAAGACTTTTTTATATAGTCGATTGAAAATATAAAAAGATGTTTCAAAAATAATGAATTGAAGTGAGAGAAACTACAGAGACTTCGCACGTAAAATACTAGAAAGTACTGCTTTTATAAAAAGAAAATTGACAGAATTCATGATATAAAGTATTTCATTTAAGAATTGTGAGTAAAAGAAAAATTTTATATTGCTTGTCATAAAAGAGAAACGACCTCTAAAATGGCTACTACTGCTGTTTTGATGGGGAAAAGTCGCTTTTAAACTGACAGATAACGTATGGAAACGCAAACGATAAATAATTTTAAGATGAAAGTCAAATCATAGCAAAAGCACTTTTGTCAGAAAAATAAGACATTTCAGAAATAGAAAGAGAAAAAAAAA
>JAPDSC010160844.1:12565-30431 GCA_026290005.1 Latrodectus geometricus
TTAGATTTTGTTTTGAAAATGATTTTTTATTAATATAAATATAAAGCTGATAGTTATTGTGCTAAAAAATAGGCCATAAGAAAATACACAAGGCTCATATTCTAAAAATATTTATTTATTAAGATTTTAATTAATATTATACTCTGTTATGTATATTTAATTTTTGCTCATATTTGAAAAGGTCAAATACTCAATTTTAGCCACACTAATATATAAATTCCATTGGAATATTTTATAAAAATTGTGAACTGCATATTTTACTGTGAAACTTGTTTGGTTTACCAATAAGAAATGGAATATTAAATTAAAATAATTGAAATAATAATATTTTAATTAGCAATAATGAGCAATAATTTGCTTTACACTTTTTGCTTTTGGTTTGAATTGGAAAAATAATTTTGATTCATTAAGGAATTGTACATGCTTTCTTTTCTTAAATTAATCCTGGTGTAATTTTAGATTTGTGAGAAATCAATAGTTAAAATTTTTAAAAGCAATTTTTGGCCAAAATGGGAAAATTCATTTCATTTTAAAATTTCATTCAATTTTTTTTAAAACATTTTCAGACAAGTTGGTTATGTAGACTATGCTAAAAAATATTTTCTGAAGTATTCATTAGTTTCAAGAGTAAAATATTTTGGAGAAATGTGCATCCTTTCAATCACAAGAAAAGTCGACACCATTTCAAACAAGTGTAATAAATGGTGCAATAAAGATAAAAAAATAGTGATTGAAAAAATAGAGAATGAAAATAAAGATAAAAATGGTGGAATAAAGATAGAAAAATTAAAAAAAACTGTACATAGAGCACAAAATTGCAACTCTTTGTGGAATACATTAAAACATTATAAAATTTTAAAAGCACAGTTAAGGAAGTAAAAATAGAAAAATGTTTTAAGCGGGAAAATTAAAATAAAAGCACAACGGTTTTTACCATTAATAAATAGAAGCTATTTTTAAGAGAGCTTCTATAACAAAGTATTGGGAAAAATACTTGTGATTCACTTAATGGATTCAGGACTTTAATAAATGAAATATAATAAAATCTGCTTACTAGAGGAAAAAACAACTGTTTGATAAAAATAAATAATAATTTTTTTTATATTTTCCCTAAGCATTTTATGTGGTAAACGAAGTAAAAGACGAATATATGTCACGTACTTCAAAATAATTAAATTCAAAAATATAATTTCAGTACATTATTATTTAACAGTTATAAAATAAACTGTTAAAAAATAAAGTACTGAAAGCACTGAATCATGTGAGGATGTTATCATGTACTGAAAGCACTGAAAGTTATCATGTAATATATTTAAAATTTGTACGTATAAAAGAAAATTAGCATGAACTTTAAGGAAATTTTTACTCAAAAAAGAAAGAAAAAATAAAATAGCTGGGAAATTCAATCAAAATTCGTAATCCCTTATCTTATTCATGTTGTGTTAATACAAATGAGGAAAAGGATAAGTAGAGTGTCGTTTTTTCACTGAATTTTATTTTGTTTGCAAACATGACGATGCGAACGATGAAAAGTAATTTCCTATGATTATGTGATGTGCCTAACAACGAATATGGAAAGAGAAACCAAAAATATATAAGAAAGAAAATTTATTTTAAAAGCTATATTTGGCTAATTACTTGTTTAAAATTTTGTCTGGCAAAACAGTAATTTTTCATTTTAAGAATTTGTTTAAAATAGCCTCTTAATAATTCTTTCAACCCTTTTCAATCTGTATAATCAAAATCCATCTGTATACAAATGGCATGTAAATAGCACGATTGCATTCACTGCATACAATAGAATGACTTAATACTTACTATTTTTAATTAAATTCTGAAAATTCAAGGACAATAAGAAGGATGATGCTAAGTAAAATAATATAAATACAAAAAAATTGTTAAGTAAAAATATAAAACAATCATAATGAAAAACTGAAGGAATAAGCGAGGTATTCCATAAGCTTATGGTTAACAAAAATAATATATATATAATAATGTATATATAAATAAATAAAATAATAATGTATATATATAATAATATATATATATATATATATATATATATATATATATATAATAGCAGTGAAATGATAAAACTTCATTATAGTGGCAGAGTAAGAAAGGATTTCCAGGAACACTTTGAATTATCCATTAATATCTTTGAATACAATATAAAAGCATCGTCAAAAATTTCCACAAAGTCATTGCAGATCCGCTATTTTTAATGTTACGTTATTGTTTAATGTTATAATGTTTTCTTACTCAGATGGTTACTTTTAATAGGACAATGTACTTTGATGCAAAGCTTAAATAGCCCCAAATTGGTTAGACTGTGAATTCTCCTTTCTTAAATTAAATGACACAGGAGTTATACATATAAATAATTATTATATTATTATAAGTCTAGAAATACTCGAAATCAAACAACAAACAAATAGTAATGGGAATTAAATTAATACAACTTATATTTGCCATTGTACTTTGTAGTCAATGCACACATAATAAATAATAGCAGTGATAAGAAAAGAAGCAAAAGTTCTTTGACATTTTTCTCATCACCCTAAGATGGGAAAATGGAGCTTCTAACCCAATAAAAGTGACCGAAAAGAGAAAAAGCACCGCCAAAAGACTCTGAGGCTCAGAAAGCAACTCTAGAAGCAGATGATCGACCGCGACTAACTCAAACACAATTTTCCCAATTAGATTCGCCCAAGATGCATTTCTTCCAATAAAAAAAGGGTAATAATAAAGGAGTGAAGGTAAAAAAAATGTTGGGAAAGATAAAATGTGAAAGGTAGAATAAAGGAGGTTGGTCAGCTATATGTGGTAAGTTCCGCATTATCATACGAAAAGATCATATGCAGAAAATGTTTTCCAAGTTTTTTTTTTACCGATAAAAAACACAACGAGCAAGACATTTCAGATTTCTAAGAGGTAAATTACATCCCATTGCGAAAAATAAGTTCGTTTGCAAAGGAAGTTTTTTTTCGCCCGCTCGTTTTTATTGTTTTTTCTTTATTCATCTATTTTTTAATAAATGAAACATTTAAATAAATATAATTAAAGTTTTCGGATATTTTTTATACTCATATTTTTTTAACTAGATATTTTTCTCGTTTTAGGCAGTAATTTACCAAATTTTATACATAAACCCACGAGAACCAGAGGGAAAAAAATATATGATATTAAATGATGTAATGTAACTATAGAAAACCTAAAAGGAAAGCAAATATTTATTGAATGTAATAATTTGTTGTTGTAAGTTCCCTGTACCAAATACAGATTTGAAGTTTACCAGTCAGGTAGAATAGTCGTAATTTAGGAGCAGGGAATATACAGAAGACTTCCCCAGTGCTTGACCTACCACCCCCAGAGGTATCGTTTTACTTAGAGAACATTGCAACCACGACTTATTGAACTTACCCCAACCACTTTGAATTAATACGAATAATCATTGGTTAGGTTCTGGATTTAAACTCACTACCTTCTGTTCATGAGAAAGACGCCCTAATCAACTAAGGACCGTGACTTTGGAAGTAAACAGTAAAACGTGAAGACAAAATGATTAAGTTTACAAGCAGCTTGGGAGTTTATACTGCTGAAAAGTTACTCTATCAGCAAAGCATAACCAGATTTTTTCACTGGTGAGAGGTTAGGAGAACGTGGAAGCCAGAGTAACACGTTGCTGAACACCCTTTGTTTCTTGCAAAGTAAAGAACATGACGTTTAACATGGGATCTTGCATTATTTTATTGAAAAATGGTGATTAATAGGTTTCAAAGACTAGGATTCTGCCCTAAAATGGATAAAATTAACAGATCTCCGTTCAAATTAATCACCGTGCAATTTAGCATATGCACGATTCAATGGCTGTTTATACCATCACATGATTTATAGTGCTCTTAAGACCCTTTTGAATGCAATTAAAGAATGAGCTTTCCGGTCGGAGCTTTTAAACACGTACGCAGCCACCTGAATGATAGATGCAGAATCAAGACTTATCTGAAAAACAATATTATGCCACTCCTGTATACAATTTTGTCATTGGATGCACCAAAACCACCGTTTGTCTCTACACAGTCCTGCCACGGAATATATTGCACTGACAATACGTGTAACTTTAAACGTCCTTGCATTATATGATCGGATACTCAAAGAGATGGAATAATTCCATTTCCTGATAAAAGACCAATGATGCAATTCTGCAGTATTTCAAGACCAGCTTATAATAAATCTGTTTTCTGAGGAGCTAGTCAAGAGAAGTAATTTTGATCTACATGCACTCAATATGCCACCTCAGTCACCCATCGATTCTATATTCACATGACACTGATTTGATTTCGATCCATACGATTGCAGGTGTACAGAGGAATAATTGACATTATCAGAAGACAAAGATCTTCACTTTATAAAATTTTGACACTTGTTTGTAAAGTTTCTTTTTCATATTCCAGGCAAAATATGTTTTCTTGAGAGAATCCAGATTTCATGAAGCAATTCCCGAATGAGAAATCTCTTATAAACTGTTCCTTTATGCAGTCCGTCACACATCATTTATCTCTCCTTCATTGTCCAAATGTGAGCTGAATTGTAAATTATTAGAATATTCTAATCAATTCGTATTTTCATGTGATTTTGACATCTTTAAGAAACATATTGTTTCCTGGTGTTACAAATTTAATGGCTAGTAAAGTATTAATAATTGTGTTTTACGTAAAGCATTAATGCAGAAAATATTAAGTTTAACGTTCTTTCACGAAATGGAGTTTAAAGCTCTATCATTATATTTAAACAATAATTATACTATGCTAATTACGAGGGAGGATTACCAAAAGTGATATGACCAACTGAAAGATTGTTTCTAGAATCGATCAATGATGTCCATTAACATAGGGCTTTGACAATTAAGACAACGACTACATAGAAACTTTGCATAGCATTGAAATACTTTTCGATTGCGCTCATCAGAGATATGTTTATCGAGCAATTGTAGATTGGTACTGGTAACTTTTCCTATTCCCCACATTGGATTTAACGACGCTCTCAAAAAGAAAGTTTTCAAGGCAAATTAAGAAGTGTGCGAAACTTCGATTCAAATGAAGCGTACGCAAAATATATAATAGAAAGCTGCAAATTTTGAAAAAATATTTTTTTTAAAAATATGGTCATATATACACTGAGAAAATTCTCTGGTAAAAATATAAATGTAAGACTACATTGATGTATGAATTTTTTTTCCCAAAAGAAATAATATATTACAATGTTTCTTTTATCTTAGAAAATTAAAAGAATTTGTAGATCCACTATATTAAAATAAATGATTACTAATTTATGAAGTAAAATATATAATTTGAAATAAAATCTAATCTTACACAATAATGCATAACTACAATGTATTTTATATATGAAGAAAAATTAATTCGATTTAAAATGATAATTCATAAATTTCACTTAATTTATTCAAAAGTTTTTCTAATTTACATAAATTATTCAAAAATATATAATATTTTTTATATTAATTATTTTACAAATATTGTTCAGAGGCATGTAAAATAATTAATATTTCAATTAAGTTAATTAAATATTACAAAGAATATATTACAGAATAATAAAAGATTTATTAAAACTAAAAAATGAGTTAAGTATTTAAAATGAGAAATAGTATTAAATTTAATTCTTTTTTCAGGAATACATATCAGTATGAAGTATCTTATCTATAAAAAAGAAAGAACAAAAAATTATAATTTCAATAAAATTAATGAGCATTTTTTCTAATACAGTTGGTTTATTTGAATGAATAAAATAAAATTTCTTGTTCCTTTCATTAAGCGTTTCATCTCGTGATTGATTTTCTTCAACATAATTATAGAAAACTTATGATATAGACTTCAGAACTTCTGTTTATTTTTAGTAAAATAAAATATTTTATTAAACTAAATAAAATAGAAGTAACCACAAAATTAAAAATATACAGAAAGGAGCTATTGAATAAGGGAAATACGTGTAATTTAGAAACTTCAAAAGAAAAATATTAATTTGAAGACCATCGAGAAAAACTCCAAACTTTTTTCCAAATTGATGGAAAATCAATAGTTAAAGATAAAAAAATCAATATTTATACTGTAGGCACATTATATTTTTCTTGAAATTTAAATGAAAAAAAATTTTTTGGGCCTGAGGGTATGCTAAAATTGCTCTTTTCGCCAAAAGTAAATGAGGAACATTTATCTTTTTCAGTTGATATCGATTAAAGCTTACAATATATGTACAATTTTTTTACAAATTTCTCCTATTAACTGAATATGAATTTTTTTTCTCTTATTTATCTTGCATTCGTCTCTAATCTTCTACATACGAATGCGCTTTTCATTTCTCCGTGATGCATTCATCCATCATGCTTTCACAATCTCTTTCCCAACCTTAGTCCAACTGAGGTATTTACCATGTTGGCTACAAGACTCGTATCATTATGGTTCCACCCTTGGACCACCCCCGTCTCCATTTGCACGCATGTAAGATTTATGAAGGGATTACAACTGGTCATCGCTTCCTTTCCACCACTCGTCACCATGACGACAGACCGGAAGGTCACCCAGTCATGTGACAACCGTAAAACTATCTTCATCTGAGTTGTCCTGAAAAGCAGTGAAATGAATAGGATATTCTACTTTTATATTTTGATCTCCAAGGAGTTCCATGGAAAAGACAAGTCATAGAACAAGTTTTATAAGACATGGAATAAATAGCAGATGCGTGAAACTAATACTATATTTTCTAAAAAGCGTTTGATGCTTTATGGAAATATCTTACTATTAAACAGCTAAAGTGACTCAAACTCAGCTTTATTGTAAAATGTATTGAAAGTAATACTTTAAATCTCTTTCCAGTAAAAGAACCATTTACATTTGGGAAATAGGCTACACTGGTTTAACAAAAAATCTGGCGATAAATATTGGCAATAAATTTAATTTCTGGTTACCCTGATAAATTATAAAATTCTTATTCTATAAAAAATGAAAAATGTTAATTAACTTAATTAAATTAACTTATCGAAAGATGTGATTAAGCCAATCATTTATGTTTTATAGTAAAAATTGCAAAACAACGCCTAATTTTTTTTTTTTTTTTTTTTTTTTTTTTTTTTTTTTTTTACTTCAGTTTAGTTTTTGTGAACCATCAGCCGTCATTTTGTTACTCATATCTTATCACCTATCTTGGCATCAAAATCTCGTTAAAACATCAAGAGGTATCCATTTGTAAACTTTTACCGAGAAACTTTTTGTAATATTTTTGATATCCATCTTAGTTATGGCTATAAATTGAAAAAATTTAAAACGAAGAAAGTTTAATAGAATACGAATAAACTCAGAATGGAAAACATCTATAATTTGCAACATGATATGCGGAGTCGTTCTCCTAGTGATGGATGTTAATAATCCTATACACCTTTCACATTAGTAATAATTATAAAATTACCTCATCATGCAAGAGTGTATGGATAATTATACTGTTTATTTTTTATAATATTAATAAGTGTAAGGTGACGTAAGGTACAATGGTCGCAAATTAGATTAATTCAGGATAATATTATGGAAGAAACCTCATGGCAGCCCTGTATGAATCCACATCCATTGACTAAAATTAAAGAATTAGTAAATTAAACTCACTAAGAGACGCACTAAAATTATGTTAGAACATTTTTAAGAAAGACACTTAAATAAGAAAGATAATAATGAAAAAAAATTCATATTTTGCTACAAAATAATTACTACGCTAACTATGTCTAAAATCATTAAGTAAAAACAATATAATGGAATTAATAAGAATATTATTACCCCTATTCATATTTTTACTTCGTTATAAATTAATTAATAGTTAACAAATATTTCGATCAAACAAACTATAACAATGTTTTTAAGGCGAACAAAACCGTAAGCTAAAGTTAACTAGGTTCCAATCAGAATTAAAGAATAAAAAGCACAAATTCGGGGAAAGGAGAAATTAAACAATATAAATTTAAAACATTTTTCTTCTTGTAACCATAATAAGCTTCTTGTAAAGCTGCTTCGACTGGCGGCAGCTTCACCGAGATTAAAATCTTGGGGGAAAAAAAATGGAGAATCCAATCAATAGATAGGTGGAATTCCTTGTTTTTGAAGGATTAAATATCCTCAAAGCTGCTTAAATGCGCGGCTTCTCCCACCAGGGAAAAAAATTTTTTTCGAACCCAACCCACGAATCAACAAGGGATGGAAAATAATTAGATTTCTATTTTTCTTTACGATATTTCAATCAGGGTGGGTGATTAATTGGTTCCTGAAAATGAATTCAGTTTTTGAGCTGTCAATTAATTCGTTTTGTGAAAGAATTATTTTAAATAAAGGAACGTGGTGAAAAAAAGAGCTCGCTGCTTAGGATGCGCATATACATCAATTAACGCATGGCATGTTAAGCACGGGAAGTAATTGATCATTGCCGCGTGTAATGGTTCACATTTTAGCAATTATAACAGCTTTCTTTTTAGAATTATATTATTCTTTTTGTTCATAGTGATATACCATTATTTATTAACAACTTTAGGCTGATTTTTGAGCATCAGTATTCCATCCACTAATCCCTACGTTCAGTATAGTTATAATTATGATATTAAGACTAAAATATATAAGAAAATATAACATTAAAATTAATTGAATAAACAGATTTGATTTTAGAACCAGTAATTACTAGAAAATCAATAAGCCAGGATATATTAATATTTATTTACTGAATCTATTTAATTTCATAAGTAAAAAATACAGGTAGCTTGTATTCATAAAAATTAATTGGTTATTTGATTTAGATTTTGATGTTAATTTTGGGGTCAAGTATCTTAAATTTTAGCCTATCCCTCGTTTAAAAATGACTATCGTTTTTGACTGTTTAAAAACTTGTTGTTCAAGTATAATTGTATTATTTAGTATGTAAATGTACTTTTCAATATTTCAACTAATAATGTTTCCTTTACAAAATAATTTAAATAAATCATTTATATAAAATTAATAACTAGATTTATTGGAAAATATGTACCTAATTTTCATGAAAAAAATTGCGACTTGGAAAATAATGATATTTAGTATTCTTGAAATATATTTAATTTTATTTACTACACTGTTTTCACAACAGAAAAAAAAAGATTGCAAATTGGTAAATTAAAAACAAATAGAATGAGAGTACCTTAACTTATGAAGAAATTAGTAACTTCGCTTTAGTTATGAAGAAATTAAATACTGAATTCGGAATTCCTTTCATCTACATTCTAATGTATTTACGATGGGTTGTTTATGGAAAAAGTATCCATTAGAGCGAACAAAAATATATATATGTTTCAATAAATAAAAATTGTTTTTTTTCATAAAAAATTTCATACTGAAAATGTAGAAAGAAAAAGGATGGTTCCAATACTAGGTTTTAATTCTATGGTAAACCCTCAATAGTCCCACAAAAATAATAATTTTAGATGAGGGTGAAGAAACATGAGTTTTTTATCCTGATATGAGCAGAGTTCCAAGAAAATGTGCATTATAGTATTTGTAATTGTGAATAATGAATTCAAATTACTGTTTGTTATGCTCTAAGACAATTCAAAATGCTGAAGCCAACGTTTCGAAATAAAAAGGTTTATGTTTTAAATTAGTCAGAGTATATGTTGCGTAGCCATTTTCAGTTTTACCTTGGGCATAAATTCTGTAGATATAAACAGAACTAGAACAGAGATGATCTGGTATTCAGAAGTAACTAATATAATATGGTAGGAAATAATAAAAAAATATACAATTCTACTCATCATACAACAGGAAGTAAGAAATTTAATTGTTTTGACGAATGTTTGCTTGTAGCCTACGCTTTGGAGGTTTCAAGAATTTTTTCTAGCTACAACGACTCCTAGAAATAAGAGATTTCAAGAAGTAAATGTGCTTTTTTATTATTAATTTATGGACTTCCCCCAAAAAAAAATCAGAAGTCTTAAACCATTCAAGAAGAGAAAACAGAGACATCTGCTAAGGAAATAACATATACGGTGATGGATTTAACAACCTTTTAGCTATCAGAGGTTCCCATATTTTGTACTGAGTAACTTAAAGTTAGAGCGGGACTTCGAAAATGAAAAAATTTAACTTTATTGTAAAAAACGCAATTTTTATTTTTTAATGAAAAAAATATGTTTTATTATTAAACAAATAAGTTTCAGAATTCTTATCATGATGCAATACTTTTAAAATATTTCTCAATACTTTTAAAAAAAACATATTTTATGTTTTAATATTTTATATTTTAGTATAAATAGTAAAAATTTTCCTCGAGTCTCAAATTTTGTTGAAATCTGTTAATAAAATTTTAATCGTAACAATGATATACATCAATCTAAGATTCACTAATTTTTCTATGGAAAATTTTTTTTTCTACATTCGAGTGCCGTTTTTCAAAAAATCTATCAATTTTTCGCAAAGAGGGCTTTTTAACAAGCAGTGATTTGATATTTTAAAAATTGCACAAATAAGTATGAGTTTTCACAAAAAAAAGCTGAGGAAAAATTTCAAAGTGCTAAATATGAACTTAAGATGCGAGGAATAATTCTTGATTAACATAATTATTAAAAATTTGAAATAGATAAGTAAAATTACAATTTGTTAATGATGTTTTTTTTTAAAAAAATGTTAGCAAGTAATTTCATGAATTAATCTTTGTAACTTAAAGTAGTACATTATTGTTTGGAAATTATTAGGCACGTGAGTTCCAATAACTTATTTAAGAATGTTTCTGCTAATTTCATCGTCCTTTGTTCCCTTAATTACTGAAAACTATTAAAATGGTTGAACGTTTATTTACTAGACATTGAATTTCTAACAGATTTTTAGTAGAGGTCACAATTCACGATTTAAAAAAAAGAAACTCAGAGCATTATGAACATTTACCCCAACGGATGCAAAAAACAAAAAAATCAACACCCACCTCCCGTTTTTCAAATGTCATTGGTGGTCAACTTGAAATCTTCCATTCGGGTGATGATGGTCCGTTTCTTAATACAGGAACTTTCGCAAACTGATTAAGGGAGTAATTTAAAACGATGCATATAATTTTTTTGCCTATTAGTTTAAGTTTAAGCTTAATGAAATGAGCATCAAACTGTTTTTTGCTGTTTTCCAGAAAATAATATCATTCAAAATACTGAATAAAATTTAAAAAAAAGAATAAATAAATAACAAAGAGTGACACATAAGTAATGCGAGTTCAAATTTTTCACTTGTACAAGCATTTTTCTGTAAATATGTTTTTTCCTTTGTGATACACACAATGAGGAGAAAGCATAATCTTCACAAATTTTATGAGAGCCAAGAACTTCAAAAATTCGCGATGAAAATATGTGGAAGAAACTTCATTAAATCTAAAGGCTAATTTCAATATAATAACTTCCATTTACAAGCACAGAAGTCATTTAAAGGAACTGTAAATATTGAAACTAAAAACTAAATTAATTTTATCATGACCGATTTTTCGTATCATGAATCATCAATGACAGTTAGACCAGAATAAAAATTCTAAATTTACGAAGTTTTAGAAGAAGAAAAAATGTCCTTTCCTTTTAATGGATTGATTTACTACACTAATATATCATCTCAGAAATAATTACATAGTATTTTCATTTCATACATTCATTTATTTACTTTGAAGAATTCTTAAATAGCTTAAATTTGTTTTGTAAAATTCAGTTGTTTGTGACACATTAATATGATTTAAATAAGGAAAACATATACTAATAGAATAGCAGAATTATATGTATTTAAAATTTTAATTGCTAAATAATTATAATGAAAGATTTAATAACTGTAAGTTCTTTTTGAATATTTAATACTATTGAAATTAGATATAAATATCAAGAGAAGAAATTTGTGATGCATTGAAAATTAAAAATTTTTCTAATATTATTGTCAAATTACTTCCCAAATTTTCATTTTCTTAAATTAATATATTGTCATATGTCATAGTTAATTGTTCAAGCATGTTTTTAGATTTCAACAAGGGAATTTTATAAGGAAATCAAAAAATACCAATTAAAATTTATAATCGTTATCATGTACAGTCTTAAGGGTGCTAGAAATTATTTCTTCTAACGTTGCCGATTATCTCATAGGACATCAATTTCTACAAATAAAGTAAACTAATTAATATTCTATATGAAGTCACATTTCATCCATTTACATTTTTATGTGTTTATGCTTTTTCAAAGTTGGTGCGCTTTAGCGTATTAATGCCTCATTGCAGAATTATCATTTAGATCATTTTATAAGGGAACTAATTGAAAACTTTACACTGAACAGTTTATTACGATGGTTATGAAATATATATTCAATTAAAAATGTTTTTCTAAACGAGAAATAACACATTCACGGAGTAATACTGGCTCGATTCTAACTAAACAGAATGGAAATACATATATAATAAAATAGAAAAACAAATTGTATATATTGCAATACGCATTTACTATAAAATAGAATAAATAAATTGAACAACTGATTGCCTCTCTGGATTAAATGAGAAGTGATAGCAAAGGAAAAACTTCATTTTCTTATTAAAAATTGCCCTTTGTATTTAGCTATGAATATCTCTTTAATGAATAATGATGAACATAAAAAACAATAATAATTATAAAATTAACTGAAATGTTGGTCATTTTGCACACTGATTAATTTTTAAAATTTCTTTCCATTAAACCTAATTAAATTCCACAAACAGGATTTCCTAATTAAATTCATTCGAATCAAAATTGAAATTTTTAATTCATCCTTATGAAAATTCCATCAATAGGCATGAGATAAAATTGTTTATTTTACATTTGCTGGTACATATTTTTCATGAGTGCAGAAAGTTTATTTAAGGTATTTCATAACAAAATGTACTAATAAAATTTCTAGAAAATTCTGCAAAAATACTTTTTAATATCACTCAATTTTACACTACTAATATAAAAATTTAAATAACACATTAAAGATATAGAAGAAAATATTCAAATAAATATTAAATAAAATTTTCCATTTTTTTTTATTTTTAAATACTTTTTACATATGCAACAAACTCATTTATCAATGATTTTCACATAAAACTTTTTTTTTATTCCAATGAGAGAAAATTATTATATAAAAATTTTTTTTAATTATTTCATTTGTTTCCCCATCTAATTCCTTAATAATAAAACATTGCTTTTTAACCTTTCTTATTTCAGATATAAGATGTCTTAAAACCATTTAATACGCAGGGAAATTACAATAAAAAATAAGCAATAATTTCTTTTTACCCTTTGCTGAAGTTATTTCTGCTTCATATTCATGTAAAAAAATTGTTTATTAACACAGCTCATAGTGAAAATTAAGTTCATTGAATTTCTAAAAACTATCAAAATGTAGTTTTATTCATTAGTATTAAGATATAAATAATGGCAGGAAAACATTTTTACTAAAGTAAATTAGAAAAAATTTGCAGTTCCATAAAAAAATGCTGTAAATGTAACTTTATTTTATATCGGTAATTTGAGAATGTATCCGAATTTGTTCCTAATTATAAATCTTTCCATCAGCAAAATTACAAAATTGAACAGAAATTATCTGATTGAAGCCCTATTCTGCCTCCCATTGTTTCAATGGAGAGCGGAAACCCTCAAGTGCAAGCCTATAACAAGAAAATGATGGAGGATGGGTGTTGAAATGAATAGGGAAGGGGGAGAGAGAAGCTGGGGGAAATGCGATCGATGCGTGCCCGACCCCGAGGATAGGAGGATTAAGGTCTATATATCTTGCTGAGCTAGCGACTGTCTCATCCTACCTTTCAGAGAGCGCATTATTGCGAAAAAATTGAGTGCAACTGCCAAGTCAATAGTGAAGTGCTAATAACTGCTCTTCAAAAGTCGTCCTGCTGACACCTGTTGAGAAGGGAAGTAGTTGCTATGGAAACGACACTGTTTGGTTTTATCAAAATTGACATATGCAAATTATGGATTAATGTAAAGGAGTAAGAGAATTGTTTTTCTTTTTGTTGTTAACTTCAGGTATTTATTCTAACAATAATCATTCGTAAAAAATAGTTTATTTTTTAGTTTTTGAGAAAAATGTAATTGGTTTAGAATAAATAGATAAGTAAGAATATTATGCATCTTATGATGTTTTTTTTTCACAAGACTTTGGTTTTTATTTATTGCATTTTTTTGTAATAAATAATTAGGAATCAAGAAATCTGACTTCGGAACACATTTTTGGCTGAAAATGCACAACTTTGATTCAAATATTTTCCTTCTTTCATTTCTAAGTTATAGTTGAATAAATTTATTTTATTTTTGAAATCATCTGAGAAACACAATTGAAAGAATCTTTGATGTGAATTATAAAATAATATTATTTGAATATTGGCAAAAAAGAGCATAGAAAATATTAGTACTGAAAAAAAGAAACACTATTATTATTCTTCACTTAGTCAAGGGAAGAATATCATTAGTTTTCAATTATACAATTACCACATTGTATAATTAATATACTATAAAACATTAAAGTAAATTTTATTATTACTTTATTTATATAAGGTATTAATTATTACTTTATTTATATTATAAAGTGATAGTAAAGAGAAAAATGTATTTTTATAATTTACTTGTTATAGTAAAGATATGAAAACATTAAATTTAGAGAAGTATAATCAATATCTAAGTCTTAAAAGTTGACAACGTGAAATATCAACGTAGAAAAAATTTGTTTTTAATAAAAATGAGAATCTGTATGCTTATTTTATTGATTTATCGCACCAGAAAATTTAATAACTGAACATTGAACGATATTTCTTAAACAAGACTTGAATTTTTTTTTTTTTTTGCTTATTCATTTTATAAAAGGCAGTACTTAATCCACTAGTTAAAATTAATAATTCACTTTTAACTTATTGAATTGATCATTAAAATTTTGGTTTAAAGAAAGATTAATTTAAAAAAGTTCTTCTTAGTAGATTTTTAATAAATTAGCATGATTTTTTAAGTTTATATTTGTAGCGAAGAAAAAATACTGTTTCATATTTTATCCATTCAATAAATCTCACTTCATTTCAAAGTAAAAGTAGAAAAAATCTACTTTACGAAAAATTTAATACACTTTAAAGTATTGTAGTGCATAATAAATAAATCAACAGAGATGCTACAAATGCAGAGAAGTTCTATTTTCTTTTCCTGTCGAAAGCAGGTGTGTTAGCAGTTTTTATTATTTTACGAACATTTTTTCAGAACAGCTGGTGTGAACCTGCCTTCGGAGGAAGACACAGAAAATAAATAAAAAGAATGTCTGCTATTGTCAACGGTGGTAGAAATTGATTATTTAAAGCTAAGCTAGAAAGGGGTCCGGCAGTTATTGACATTTTATTTATCGATATTCAGCAGCCAGTGAAACAAATAATTCATCAGATATAATGGAATAATAATTAGATTTTATTACATTACAATCTCTTAATTTGCTCATGCATTCTTCAAAGTGTTGTTACTTTAATATTCAAGCATTATTTTATCAATATAGAAATGCTTTAAAAATATGCTTAATTGATCTTTTAATTAAATTAAGAGGTGTTTTGGACTATAAATGTTTATAATTATAATTGCATGAATTCATTTAACAAATTTTTAATTCAAATAATATTTAAACATGGATAAATATTATTTGAATTAAATATTTAAACATGGATAAATATTATTTGTAAAATTTATTATTGTAAAAACAATTATATTATTGTAAAAACATTCCTGTGTGAAAAATTTTATTTCTTTTACACATAAGTTTTAAAATTTAAAACAGAGTTAAGAAATAGGGAAATGCAACATAAATGGGTTATTTTAATTAAATTAATTTAAATTATTGAAAAAAACAAGAAAAAAAGATTTATTTAAAATTTTGCTCGAAAGAAATACGCAGTTGCTTAAAATTTGCTATCATTTAATATATTGATAAGAACTCGTCTATAGCATCATTACACATTTGTTCAATTGCATACTTTTTTCAATGCAATTTCAAAATAATAAAAGGGCATCTTTAACAAACAACTTATATTATTTTTCAGTTAAGTAATTTTTCCTTTAATATATCTTAAAACAAATTTTTTATTAAAATATTATTTAGGCTCACATAAATTGTAAGACTAATCTTTTCAATATAATGCTTGAGTGCATCAATAAAAGGGTAATAAAGAATTTAATCAATCAAAATATTTCGCAAAAACATAATTAAAAAATTAATTTATAAAATTAAACAAATTAAAATGGAAGATATTCTGAATTAAAAAACTACTCGAAACAAAACGGTTGATCCATTTAATCATAACCCACGGACTTGTTTGGTCAAGGCCTCGCTAGGTTCAGATCCGTATGTTTGTGTGTACATGATAACAGTAATTACAAGAAGGGTACAGGTATTAAATTTTAATCAAATGAATTTCAGCATAAGTACATCTGAAGTAAATGCCGCAAGGGGTGATAATAACGTGTACAGGAATAATTGATGTTTCAGAAGGGTTGTGAGATAAGGCAACCAACACCATGAATTGTTTTTTTAACCTTTGTGTGTTGAGCGTGAAAGTGTCTGGAAATGAACGTGCCAACCCCAACGATAAATGAACGGCTGAACATCCATCATGGAAGAGCAACGACGCTGTTTTATGGGATCTTCAAGACGATGAGACAAGTAAACCATCAACAAAACAACATATCACGCAAGAGTGACGAAACAAGAACACTAATGGTGTTTTTATCTTAAAATCTTTAACATTGTATTCTTATTTAAACTGATATAAGCACATGATATAGCCGTGTTTAGAATTTCGTGATATGTTAGCCACTTTTAGTCTAATGTAGCAAAAAAGAAACACACGCATCAATTAATCTACTGTAGCTAAAACCTACTTTCCAAAAAAATTTTTTTCAAATTAAATTTTATTCATAATGGAAAGATTTATTATCATAATTAATATTAGGTATTCAATAAAGAATAAAAAATTCAATATTTCTGATTTCATATCGAGCAGTTTTCCTAACATATTATTCCTAAAATGTAACTAATTACATCATTAATAAAATAAATAAATTGAATATTAATTAATTTAATATTAATTATAAATTTATTATTAAATTGATATTATTATAAATATCATCGATGTTAATTATAAAAATTAATTATAGAAAACATCGGTATTAATAATAATATAAACATCGAAACCTCAGCATCATTCAGACTTCAGAAAATAATACCCATTTAAATACATAAAGTACTAAAAAAAATAATTAAATAAATCATATATAAATTCCTTATTTGTATAATACTCAGATAAGTGTGAACTAATATAATTAAATGTACAGTGACACAAAAACATGTTTCTGTGTATATTTAAATAATAGCACATGACATTCATAGCTATCAATTAAAAAAATTGAAATTGCTGTAATCCTAAATACAAATGCCTGTTAAACTGTATAGCAATTTTAATTTAACTATTAAAATATATAAAGTGTAAGAAAAACAATAAAAAAATAGTTTACTTCTTTGGATAAATTTTACAAATGAAGTAAATTTCAAAAAGTTGAAAAGTAAATTAATTTAATTGTTTCATTAAATTTATACTAACAAAATTGAATTGAAAAAAATTGCAGATATTTATTAATATTTGTGATGTAATTAAATTACCAGTGTAACTCTGTTGGATTTTTTAATTCCAAGTATTTAAACTGTAAATAATCTGCATTTGTGTGATTTTAAGCACGCACGCACACACACACACAAACACACACACACACACACACACACACACACATATATAT
>JAPDSC010160844.1:30831-50058 GCA_026290005.1 Latrodectus geometricus
AAAATAAATTACTTGGTCAATTACAAGAAAATTCGAGTAATTTTATAAATTCTATTATTTAGAAACTTTAATAAAATAAGAGAGATTGTATGTATACAAAAATATTTCAACCAATGTTCTTTTGTTCAAAATTTTAAATATAGCTAAAATAATTTATTAAAAATAGATCCGGAAGAAGGTTACATCAGATTTTAAGAGCACTTACGTGCTAGCTTTTATCGTACATAATTTATTCAATTTCAGAAGTCGATATTGGGTTCGCATCATGCTGTTTACTTATATTGCAACTTGTTGACTGCATAGCAACAGATGTCGAATGCTCGGTGACGTCATTAGTCAATACTTTTTACAATGAGAGTACTTCGTTGTTAAACAAATATCTAGCATCTTGCTTTTATGACAAAGATAATAGAATTTAAAAGTGAAATTAACTTAACATTGTGATAGAAAAATTTATTAAGGCATGAAATTTATTATAATTACAGGTTTATTAAGTTATTTATTGTGATGACGAATGCGTATAAATTGCTTATGGAAGTATTAATTACTTTACATATAGCTTACTTTATAGTTTAACACAGCTGGCAGTTAGTTTTATGCCTTTTTAAGAATCCATCGTATAATTTGATGTTCTTTAGAAGCAGCTTTAGAGCTGAAAGCTGTGACAAGGCATTTTTTTTAACATGCCACATATTATTTTTGAGATTATTTTTACGTGTAAGTATTGGAACCCATTTTACATGTCACTCTCCAATTTTCAAATCGCTCACTTCGACAGATGTACATGTAGAAAACAGAAGCGTAACATCCGCTGATTAAAAGTGGTTTGAATCAAATCTTGGAACTTCAATACTGGAGAGCGTGTTTCGTCTATTTGAGGAAGCTATGACATAATTCATAGCTTAAGTACTTCTTGTAAGTATTCACATGTATAAATGTCTCGACCATTTTCTTTTGATAATAAGAGGAACTTTCGAACATGAAAACTTTGAAAAGTATGTTACAACTACTACATTACGACTCGGGATTCATAAAGGCCCCTTACAAAAATATTCTTTGCTAGGTTAGATCTCTAATTAAATGTTATGAGCCAAACAATTTATCCTTTGCATCTTTATGTGTTTCATAAGGGAAAAATATTTCAGAGCAGTCTTTTAAAGCTTGTCTGGAAGCATAATAATTTGGGCATACGCAGGATTAACTAGACTATTTTTTTTACAGTTTATAATACATAACGGAACCATACATTTGATGAATCAGAAAAAAAAATACAACTACAGTCTAGTTTCTTAATTTTATTGCAAGAGAGTAAATCTCCCAGTTTTTTTATATTTTTAATAAATTGTAGTCTTTCTCACTTTACTACCACCCACTTTTTTCCACTTTTATCCGTAACAAAAACCATTATAAACAATTCTCAAGGAAAAGTAAAGATCCCCTTTTTAAACGCAACAGAGGGTACCGATGACAAGTTTGAAATATCTGAATTTCAGAACAGTTGGAAAAGGGGAAGAAGAGGACCGAAATTTATCTTGGAAAAAATCCAAGGCAAGCCTTACTTTTTTGCACACATCTCAACAGAAATGATTGAGAAGTACATTTGCAAAGAGCCCCAAAGTCTGCGGAAAAAAAGGGCGCACCAGTGCGTTTAAATGCAGAACTTTGCGAAGCGATCAGTCGGAAACAGGTAATAGCGATCACCTCTAGGTCCTCCGTTTGAGTTCTTTCTTCTCTTTCTGAGGGATGGATTTCAATCACAAGCTCCGATACACACGGGTAAGCTCCTCTTCTCGTCTGTCAGTCGGGAAAAATGAGACGGGGGTCCTACCAGAGGTTGAGGTGCGACTGTTTTTTTGGATGCAACCGAATGAGTTACGTCTCACCCATTACGCCGATGCCTAGCGAGTGAAAGAATCCACAGCCCTCAAGGGCCAACTTAAAATTGAAGAATAATGTATTTCCAAGTGAGTGGGAACGGTCATTATTTTGAAATTGCGTAGTGGACAGTTGAACGGCAGAAAGTCGTTGTCAGGTATTTTAATAAGTATCCCCTAAATTGCTATCCGGAAGGATTTAAAATAGTTGATACGCCGTATTCACACGACACAAGCGAGGAAACCTGAAAACACTCAAGCATCCACCCCGACAGGTGTGCAAACAGAAGAAGGAAGGGCAACATCTAAATCCATTTTTTAACTGACCTCATTCTCTTAAGATATCATACCACTAAACTACTATTAATCCAAAGCTATTTCTTGCCGAATACTTCTTAAAAAAAGAATGGTCTTTCTATCCTTATTTTCATTGCATTCATTTTTATAAGTTAATTCTTGCAGCCTGACTTCGCTGTGCAATAAAAGCAATTCAGTAATGATTTATATAATAATTTAGAGTAAAACGAAACAACATAAACTATAATTTAATGCTATAAAATAACTTTGAAAATGGGAATGTTTCATTGCCTCATGACTTATTCGCGGTAAACTTGATGAGGTCGTCCTTCCATTTCAAAATTTCATGTCTAGTGAAAAGGACATTGCATTTTACAGAAGTATTCTAGCTCCTTTTAACAAAGTAGTCTTTAATATAGTAAAGAATGAAATCGATGACACATCTAATTAAAAAAAAGGGATTTCCATACTTAATTATCTCGGAGGACGCTTTTTCCGAAAATTAAAATGTCAAGTTTCATCCTACCACTGTTAAACTATGCGGGGAAAAAGGGGAGAGAGAATATGTTCTATATACATATTTATTTTTTATGTGTTTGAGCATTTTGTAGATTTCATTGCTAAATTCGAAATAAAGAATTTAACTTCACTGGTTGATTATCTTCGATAACTTCTCATCGTTTGAAAATATAATCACAGAATTGAATCACAAATATCAAAAATCCGGGGTTTTGAAAGTGAAACTAAATAATTTCTTAAATATGAAGTACTTTCTTGATTTCGTGTAAAAAAAACAGGTCAAAATAATCTGATAAAAAATGAAGAGATTAAATTGAATAAGTTATTTTTATTAATCTTTCGAAATATCAAATACAAAGTTTATTTTTACAATAAAAATAAAAGAAGAATTTAGAATGTAACAACAATATAATACAACAACAATTTATTTTAGAAAAAAAAATGTTAAGACTCCAAAAACGTAAACAAATGTGTTTGTGAAGGATTTTCCATAAATATAACTGCATGAATAGTAAATTAGTAATATATTTATCAAACGGAATTTGTTAAATAATATTAAAATTGAAAAATATTGTAATATAAGTAATTATGAGATACTAAAAATATATAAATTATATATTATTAATTAACATAAAAAAAGTGTTTATAATCCAATGATAAACTTTAAAATGTAACGTTACAGTTTCGGTTGTAGAAACTGTTGAAAGAGAGAAAGTAAATACTGAGGTTTTACATCCACATCTACTAGGGCGAGTGCTTAGGAGTGTCTTAGATGGACCTATAAATATCACTTTTCATTTGTGAGTAATTAGAAACAACAAGATAAATCCTCAAAGGAGCATTTTAGCTGTCATCAAATGTATACACAATGTTTTTTTAAATAATGCTTACATTTAATTGTTAAAATTTTTCATTATTATTTTGTTGTTCCTTTAAAACTAAGCCTCTTTTGTTGAGAGTAATTGTAAAAGTAAGGACGAGTACACTTTATCAAATTTGACATTGATTTAAAACTTTGAATCACAAAATAATTTGTGAAAGTGATAAAATTTCAATCTATTGTAATTGTTGAAATTATTTATCATATGAAAAAATCAAATTTATTTATTGTCATTATAAAAATAGGATGACATTTTTTATTAAATACCTACTTGTAGTTATATTTTAAATTTTACAACACAAAAATTGTTTTAGTTCAAAGATTTTTGAAAAGATATATTCTAACTATTAAATATCCTTTGAAACATTTTGAATGCATTTAAAAAAATAAAAAAAACGGCAAAGTATTATTCACAAGACTTATTAGCATTTTTGAGAAGCTGCCGCATACATTATCAGGGAATAATAGTTAATGAATAAAGCTATAAGACATTTAATATGCGAGGCAGATTTTGCTGGTAGAGAGAAACCCAAGAAATAATTTGTGCAGATATTATTGAAGAAGTTTTAGCGGCTGCAACACGCGAGTAAATCGTTATTCAGAAAAATGGCGCAATTTGCGAAGAACACAGCTGATGTTGGGGACGACTTCTTAAAGGGAAGGGAGGAATTCACTAACTTCCATAAACTATAACCACTAATAGATAACTCTCAAGAATAATATGAGAATAATTATAAGAAAATTCAATATTTTTATTATAAGTAAGGGAGAAAACTTTCAGCAGATTGAACTGGCAGTGAATAAAATAATCATGCATTGTTCAGATAACTGATAATAAAAAGTGTGATAATTGAAAAAGAAAAATCAATTTTTAAAAATTAAAATACTTAAAATTCATCACATGTCGATTTTAGAACTATTTTGTAACGCTAAGTAAATTGCTCCCATTGCAAAATAAAAATTTTCAGTAAGAAAAAATATTGATATCGGAATTAAGTATAAATTTTTTGTTAAAGAGTTTTTTTTTAATTCTGATCTACTTGTTTTTATTTCAGTTTCTTAGAAATCACCATAAATTAAATTTTTAACCATCTAAAAAACATAATTAAGAAAGAAAAACTGTAATAAAACATTTAACAAAGGTATCAATAAATTTTTATGGAAATTTAATCAAATTTCATTTAATATAATTAAACATTCTAATCTTTGACATAACTGAATTCATCATTATTATCTATAGAAAAAAATAAATGGAATTGAAAACCAATATACGGTACATTTTTAAATTAATATATTGAATGGATACACATATGCAAATTACTTGATAATTAAAAAAAAAGGATACTTTTGAAATTTTTTATTTTACCTATATAACTTATTATACTATCTAAATAATAATTTATTCAGATGAAATTATTTTTAAACGCATGTTTGACATATATATGTGCTATACAAAATTTATAATTAATTTTCTTTAAGAACATATTTGATTTTAACTTAAAAAGAATAAAATAAGATTGATGTGTTATTTTTTCGAAGAAAAAAAATATATTTTCAACAATGACATTCGAAAAAGGAAACGAAATTTTTACTTTATTATAATATTTACTTTTAATGCTATATGTGTACTTATTAAATACAATATTATATTGACAAAAAGAATGAATTAAACTATATAACACATTTTATTCTAAAACTCTTCATATTCTATTATTTATTCTAATTAAAATTATCTGGGATATTATGAAAGAATAACTAAAAATGTTACACCTTTAACTAAGAAATATATATATATATATATATATATATATATATATTGCAATCAAATTAAAAAGGAAATTTAAAGTAGCGTCGAATAATTAAAAATTATTATTAAATGCAGATACATTTATTTCACCCATAATGCAAATATTACAATGTTTTATTTGAATAAAATTGTGATAAATCGATTAAAATGCCCTATTGGCTTATATTTTGTAAAAAATAATAAAAAGAAACAAAAGATACTGAATATGTATATGTATATATATACATATTGAATTAAAAATAATAAATTCAAAAATAAAAAGTAGAATCATAGATATTTATTTGAATTTATTTTATAACCTATTTTTTTTTAAATTCTTTTGAAAACTAAAAATGTATTTTTCCCATTTCCTTAGGAGATAAATTCCCGTAAATGGGTGCCAGAATTCTTTTTTTGGTAAATAGTTCCCTCTGCTTTTCACAGGAATCGAGCAGATAATGCATTTAGATGAAAATAAACGACCCAGCATAAACATCACCGAGATAAGAACAAAATGAAACGCACGGTTAAAGACAAAGTAACTATTAACAGAGTGAAATATGTGTGTATTTTATTACGTCACCAATTAAGCCTTAAGATGATTTAAGTGCGGTTCAAGAAGTATTTTAACTATGGTAGACCTATTCATTCAGATATTATCTAGAATAACTAAACATAGTCAGTTTATACCTAATTAACACTTGTTTATTACGATAATAAGAATTAAAACATAAGATTTATAAATAAAATAAATCACATTGAAAAACTAGAAACAACTGTCATTAACGAATTTAAAAAGATGACACAATAAAATCTATGTAGAAATGCAAACAAAATTTTAAATTAAAATAACTTCGTAACTTAAGTGAAAATACTTTTATTTTATATAGAGTTGCATTGAAAATTAAAGGAAACGGGATTAATAACCAGAATGAAAAATTTAAGTCAAGATGATGAAAGTAAGTTACTTAAGAACCACTTTTCTTATTTTAAAAAACGTAAAGACAAATTCTGAGTGATAAAAATTTGATTTCATCATTCTGAATTCTATTTTAGAAAGTGAAATCAACTTTTCCTCAAAGTAATGATAAAAATGGATGATCATTTCTAATGATGAAAGTTGGAATGACTATAATACATAATTTAACAATTTGTGTTTCATCAAGGGCACTAGAGTATATCAAGGGCACTAGAGTAGTCGAGAGTGAATGAAAAGGCACAATTTATTTTTAATCAAATAAAATTAAAATAAATAAATAAGAAGTAAATAATAAGAAGCATTAAGTTGAAACCTAATCAAACGCATGATTTATTTTAATGCAAACAATTAAAATTTACATGAGTATTACTGAATGTCTTTTATTATAAACTCTAAAGGCATATTCTTTTTCCCAATTATTTATTTTAAAGAGATTTCTAAGGCATGCTTTAATAACTTTGCAGTTACATTAAAATTATTTCACCTTAATTTTAAACTATTAAATTATTTATATGCTGAAATTATAGTGTTTATCCTATCTAGAAATTCTGTATGCAAATATGATAAAAAGTAGCAATATTTACGTATCTTAAAGAAAAATAGAGAATACGTATACTAAGTATAGAAAAAGATTAGAAAATGCATTTTCTCCTTAATTTCATTATTTATTAATCAAATATGTCTGATATTTCTTTTATCTCTACCAAGGCACCTTTAATATATAATCAAAAGAATTTTACAGAAATATTTTGTTTCATATTTTGTATTCTATTTTATTGTTACAATAACGATTGATATTTCCATTTCAAATAAGTAGGATGCACCATTCTGTATCTGAATCAAAACTTGACAAAAGTCTGTATCTACACATTAATTTTCACTTGTTAATTTATGATAAGTTGTTAGTTAGGAAGCTTTAAACACCCGTCGCATAAATTAGATCTTTCTATAGACAGTGGATCATTGAGCAAATACAGAAAATTTCCAAGCAACAACCCCAACAGAAGGTGCATGCAGAAATAAAACATCTGTCTCAACATTGGCTTTTCAAGATTGTTTTCAATATCAGCTAAGATGGAGGACAAGAAATTTTTCTAAGAACAGTTCTGTCCACGGAGAGCACCATATCGAAAGTCATATATTATTTCTTTCACAAGACACAGATTTCAGTAAGAATATAAATTTCCAAATTAAGACATGGACAGGCATGTATACTAATCAGAAACGCATTCCATTTTTACTCGTTACTTAAATCATAAAACAATGTCACATGCGAACAGGGTTGTTCAGTTCAAATGATCTATGGTTAGATTACTGTTTTGGACTTGAATGTTTGGTGGGAGATTAGAATGCATTTTAAACTGTACCCGATCTTATTAGTTTTCTTGTAAAATGATCACAGAGAAATAATTAATCATGAACGCAAAGAAATTGCTACTATTTAAGTAAATTTGTCATGCATAATAACAACCAATAAAATATAACAGATGGAAAGCGCAATTACTTCCCGTAAAATTTAAACCCAGTTCATCTAAATATAACGATTAAAATAAATAAAATAGATAATAGATTAAAAATAATTAAGTGTAATACTCCTAATGATTAATAGACTGGAAAATAGAGTAAACTAATTGAGTGAATAAAGAAAATTGAAAAAGGTAAATTCTTCAAACAACTCATCACAAAAATATTTTTATTCGAAGAAATCAAGCAAATAATGCATTTTATTTTCATTAAGTTCACAATCCATAATTGAGCTTCTAAAGCAGCTGTTCAAAAATACTCGAATGAGAGCAAGCTCTAAAAATGTTTCTAATCATTTTTTTTTTTTTTTTTTTTTTTTGGAATACTTAAAAAAAGAACACAGTAGAAAGAAGGAAAGAAAATATTAAATAAAGACAACTGATGATAAATTAAAAAAAAACTTTTTTTCTTCTGAATTCAGTGGGCTTAATTTTCTAGTGCTGGTTGTGCACAGGAGTGAAGGAGAAGGTTTCAGTAATTCTTTTCATATTTATATAACGAGAGTTGAAATAAAGCTAAAAGGATTGGGAAGAGGTATTAAAATTAGCGGTGCTCGAAATATTTCATTTTCTTCCATTCGCCGAATGAAGTAAAAAAAATATATTTTAATAAATAAATACGGATAATATATATGTATTAGTCTTTTTCTCTTTGTACGCACAAATAATGCAATTAGTTTTACACAACAAGTATCTTTTTTTTTTAAAAAAAAATATGTAATCTTACTTGCAATATTTTGAGAATGCTGCTTCATTGCAACTATTATTAAGGAAGAATAGAAAATGGATGTAATCAACCTAGTCAACGTTTTGAAGATTAAAATTTATTTTTTTAAAAAAAAATATACCCCAGCAATGTTCTTTATTTATGCAAGATCAAAAAATAGTATTTTTACAGACTAATATTTTCTTTCAAAGTCAAAAATTATTCTTTGAATGATTTTTTTTGAAAGATTTATTTCAAGAAAAACAAATTGTTTCAAAATATTTTATATTTAATGTATACTTTGTTGTACAACAGGCATATAATATATAAACAAGGGAATAACAAGGAAGCACTTCTTTTTAATGGTAGTTATATTTCATGTGGCATTTTTAGTTAATATTCAATTTTTGTATGTTTCCTTTTTATGTGCTTCTTTGAAAGTAATCACGGCATTAGGTAGATGTGTGATTAATTTAATAATATTGGTAACAGATAAACGTGATTATTTCATTAATTGGAAAAACACTAGCTTCTTTCCATGTATTTTAGTATGTTTTCATATGATATATGGAAACACTATGTTATCATGTGTTTTATGTGTTTCCATATTATGTATAGAAACATTAGTTTCTTGCAGATATACTTTATTCAGCATGTTGATTTACAGCAATCATATTGAATAATGTGTGTGTAAAAACTTTGCACTTTTTTATAGATATTAGGTTTTGGCGATGCATTTTTAATTAAAAAATATTAAATATCTTTTTTTTATCATTATCGTATAAAGAAAGTATACATTGAAATACATAATACATAGATTAAGATTATGCTCTCAACAGAGAATAAAATGATTCATTAAATTATTATATTTATTTAATTATATTCTCACATATTACTTCATTATATTATTTAATTTTCGTAATATTTATGTGTAAATTTAACGAATGCAATAGTTAGACAAGCCACCTGCTCTTCTGCGAGACATGGCTTTCACGAAAAAAGTGTAAAAATTGTAATTCTGAAAAATATTAATTATTTTTTTTTTAAATATTTAAAGCTCACCAAGGAATGCATAAAATGCTCTTTAGCATCTCGAAAAGTTATCACATGAATAGGATATCTGAAACAAATCAAGTGAAATTCACTGAAAAACTTCCCCGCTAACTTTTAGAAAATGAGGGTTCTAACCCCTTCGGTATATTCCAATGGATTTATGATTGTTGATTTATTGGGACATCCGAAAACATATTCATAGAAATGAGCAAAACCAAAATTTTTTACTGTCATAGTTCAAGAAGGAAAGGAATTTTAATGACAAAAATGAAACTTTTTTTTTAAAAAAAAAAGGGGGGGTTTAATTTTTCGTTTTTGAAGTCAACAAAGTACCAGAATTGTGTGCATTGCTGCATAAGCAATTCTAAACTGTCTATCAAAGAGCGTTCATGACAGTTTAAATTAGCTACAAACGTTTCAATCGAAATTTAAAATGAAATGCAGATTAAGTTTTAAATAATAAAGAGACAAACATCTTGATTTAATTTTCACTCCATTCAAATCAAAGGTTCGGTGTTTATTCAGTAAATAAAAATTAGTGATTCTCACTTTTTTTTTTTTTTTTTTTTTTTTTTTTTTAGCAGCACGATTTTAAAGGTTCCAAAATTTGGCGGCACACAAAGATAAATTTAGAAGTTGTTTACTTACCCATAATGCTCTATGTAAAAATGTTTCTAATAATAATGTTTTAATTGAATAAAAGTAATTAAAGGATTAATAACAATATTATAATAAGGGTGTTTTTAATGAGAAATTTCAGCTTGACGTTTTTTTAAAAATTTCATTTTTATTTGGCCATAAAAATTATATAATGCTATGCTCATATCGTCTGCTAAATTTATCTGTCTCTATCTTTTTCCATTTTTATGTTAATTAATAATGGATATCTCCGAACTCGAACAAATAAGATGTAGAAAACTGTAGTTGTAGATACACTGGGAACTCTGGATTTCACTCTATGAAAGGTCACAGTTATCAAAGATAAAAACAATTTTTAACTGTAAAAAAATATGGCAATTAGCAGTAAAAATAAGTATTCTTTTACAGAGTACTTTTACTGATTTAAACAAACTTTCTTCATAATAAAAAAACAGTATAAATTTTACTATATACATTTTTAAAATTTGGCAAAACTCTTTAAGAATTAGTCGGCACACAATAGTGTCGCGGCACAGTGGTTGAGAATCACTGATATAGATTAATAATATACATATTTTGTTTTTAGCACTAAAGAACAGAAACTATTTACAGTCGACATATATAATGTGAAAAGAAATATTTAATTTATTACGAAAATTAGTCATACTTAATTAAATGAGTGAAAAAGAAAATTTTTAAACACGTACCACAGCAACATGACATGACATCATGTATCATTTGCATGACATGTTTAAATGACGGATCCAACTTAATTAGATTACGAATTACTAAGTTACAGAAAAAATAAGCCAGATAACATTTTTCTTTTATAAATAATAATTCTTTTAATAATAAATGTAATTAATTTAACTGATGAGGTGACAAAATATTCCTTACGAAAAAAGTATAGGGCATTTGGCTCTTTTTTGAAAATTTCCACTGAAAACAATTATCTAAAGTAGGGAAAACATATTAATGTGATGAATATTTTATGTAGAGTGAGTCATTAAGTATTAATGAGATCCATTTGCGCAAACATCGTTTTAAGACTAAGATCAATAACAGTTGATCGTATTCATTGAAAAACTTATTTTTGTTTAAGTTAGATATAATTTAAAAGTTAAAAATTTTATTTTTATTACTAGTCTAAAAACCAACTTAAATATAAATTTACGTAAAATAAGATTATCGTCACTTAAAAAGTATGTTAGGAATACAGCACACAACAATTTAGTTACTTATTTATGAAATTATGTCATTAAATTATTTACACCCCTACGTATTTGAAGTATTTTTTTTATTTTTAAATACTTTTTCATGAAGTTCAAATTCGCATTCATCGTATATTTACAAAAATTAACGCTGTAAGCATTTAGTTGTTAAATATGAAAAAAAATTAAATACATCAGCGTTTATTCCAAACTCAAAATATTTCAAATTACTTAACGACAGAAAATTTATAAACTACAGATGAAATTGTATTCATTATACGATTGTTAAATCCTTAGTAATTACAATATGGAAATATAATTTACGAAGTGTAACTTTGAATAAAAAAATGTTAAATTTATTTCTCTTTAAATTTAATCTATTATGTAAAGGAGTAAGTAGTTTGTGCCCTTACTGAAAATGTCACTTTAATGCGTTTCATTTTATTACTTTAGAACGGAATTGAATTTATAAAATTAGTTTTATATGCTTAAAAAAAGGTGAATTTGATAAAAAAAAAAGGAAAGAGCTTTAAGTAGATAAAAATAAAGAGAGAATAAAAGATTATTGATTTTTCATTTTCAAATTCTTCACAAGAATTGTATTCTAATGTATTGTGCGGTTAGTTACTTGACTGGCTCTTAAGAAGGAATTCGAATTGCTTTTAGCTCTCTAGATAGTATTACTTTTGGCTTCGAAAAGTATTCAAATGAAAGGTAAAACAGAATGCGCTTTTCTTTTGAACATATTACATTTAAAAGTAAAATGTGTGAACCAACTTTCAACTTAAATACACACACACGAAATAGAAGTAGCTTTTTCGGAGTAAAGTACTCAAAAAATATTTTTAATGTAAAAATCAGTATCACAAATGGTTGAAAATTGTTTAAGTCAAATATTCAAAACATAAAATTTTAATTTTCAGCCAATGTTTTTATTATATTAATCAGACATTTTATCATATAAATTGCCTCAAACTTCTATCAATTAGGAAATCACATAATTTAGAATAAAAATTTATCCATTAAAATGGGATTTTCTTGAAATTAAGAAATCTGAGAAAAGGACTAATTGTTATTATAAAAATTAACGATAAAATGATTTATTTTTATTATTTTAAAATATTTTTTATTATCAAGAAATTGTTTTATTTTTCGAAATATCGTTATCTTAAATTATATCGAATTTCAAAAAAGTCACGTAATGCTAATTATAATAATGATGACTCCAAATTATCACTTTTGTAAAAAATTGGAAAAAAAAATGCAAAATCAATTGTAGATTATTCTTTGTTAAAACAATATGAAATTTAGAAAATATTTTATAATTTGTTGTAATGCCAATACATTTGATGTTATTTTAATCAGATACCACAAAACAATTATTTTCATTTGGGCACAGATATTGTAACGTTAGTATTGATTTTACATTGAATTCATTTTTATGATAATATTATTTTAAAAACGAATTTTAAATACTTTTTGCGAAAAAAAGAATGAATTTGAGTGGCATAATATACATTTTCCACATCAAGAGGTCAGGAAATTTATAATTAGAAATGTATAACAAGAAATACAGACTTTGTCAATAAAATTTCTTTGACAATATTTGGTTGAATGCAATTTTCATGAAAGGTAGAACACAAATTTTTATATTTTTAATTTTATCTAAATTTGTATCTATTTCACTGGGAAAGTGAAATCATACTCACGTTGTTTCCTTGGCGATGGTTGACGTTGTTAGTGGTATTAGCGACAGTATTTAGGGTGCTGGTAGAGCCAGATTTTTTCCGAAGTGGGGACATTAAGACTTGATAGAGGAGGGATTTCCTGCGTCTGGAGCGGCGGTTGGGAGGGGTGGTAGCCGACCCCGAGGGTTGACCACTCACAGAAGAATCCGTGGAAGATGAGGATGAACTGGAAAGCACTGAAGTGGGAGGATGTGGAAGATGCTGTGGATGCAGCGGAGGCTTCTGCTGATTCTGCAACTGCTGTTGCTGCTGCTGCAACAACTGAGATTGCTGTTGTTGTTGGTTGTGATGAGGATCACGAAACTGAACCACTCCTTGGAACATGTTCTTGGCCGACTGTCGCATGGGAACTTGCAGGCAACAAACGTTATTTCCAGTAGGATCTCAAAATTGGATTTACCTCATCCACGATTACATGTTACGGTTTGTACGTTCATTTCATCGAAAAAAAATTTACAAAATTCATGTTGATCAAAGATGAATATTTTTGACGAATTTAAAATGTTTAAGTGTTAAACAAGTAAAAGTAGTAAAACAACGTGAGTATTTCATTTTGTCACTATTATATGTCATTTAGTGACTGAATCTCATTTCTCCAAAATTTCACTGCACATTTCATATGACAATAAAATAACTAATGAGTAGTTTATATATCCATTATGACAATAAAATGACTAATGAGTAGTTGAATAATGAAACTGTTATAATATTTTTTTGTAATTCATATTCTTTGCAGTTTTTAATAATATTATTCTTTACTATGCCATATTTATAACTAAGGTTTTTTATTCATATTTTAATTCTAAATAGTAGGAATATTGTGTTTACAAATGTATATGATGTTTTAACAAACTACAGCAGCAGACAAGTTTTAAAATTTATAAATATAATAAGAAAGCACTCAAAACAATTAAACACACATATTTTTAATTTGAAACTAGCAGCATAATTAAAAAATTGTATTAATAAATTTAAAAATCAGTATTATATTTTTTATATACTTGATAATTTTTTAAAAAAGAAATTTAAAATTTCCTCCTTTTCACCCACTTAAATAATGGCCTAAGAACTTATTCGTTAAAGAAATATTCAACGACGTTATTTTGAAAGTACGCAGTTAATATTTATCAAAATATGTAAACATTAAATGCAATTAATACTCTAATTATAAAATTAATAGCTTTTACGCATTGTGTTACTTCAACCTTATTTCTTTTAACAGCATATGTTTCATAGAAAGATAATATTTTCATGTAAACACGTGAATCATGTTACCAACACACGTTACTACCTGTTTGAATGGTAGTTGTGGGATCAATGAATCAATAAAAGTAAACTTCAATGATAATGAAGCCAATACACGAACTCTTGTAACGATTATATCCAAATTGATTATCGATTTCGAATTGTTTTGATACAGATCAAAGCAGTTCTTTCTCTTACACGTGCTTTCATACAGCAATCGTGCTGCCACAAGCATGGATACTTTTATATCCTATAAGAAGAGGAAAGAGAAATGAATATTGCACTGGATTTTGGACCCCTTGGGGAACATTCAGTATTTCCCCGGGGGTCTCAAGAGGGGTCTTCGGAGTTTTCAAGGGGTGGATATTCCTTCAGATTGCTATTTAAGGCGACTTTTCACAGAAGGTTCCCAAACACAGGATTCCAGCAGCGTACGCAGCAGCACAGGAACCTGTGCATGCTCGGGCGATGCACAAACACACAGCGTCTCTGTTTTCCCCACCTCACTTGGGGAAACTGATTTTCGATCCAGAGACACTGGCGCGTACACACACCGTCTCACCAACTTGAAAGATTCTCTTTTCAGTCGTGTCTTCTCTCTCCGTCCAGGTTGTCATGGGGACAGAGAGAGGAGAGGGAGAGAACCTGCGCATTGCGCATGGGAAGGGTCAATTGGACCCCACGGCGCAGGGTGGTAGGGGTTACACGCGAAGCCGAGGAGAGGATAGAAGAAGGAAAAATTTGTGGGCGATGTTGTTTTATCGTAAATAAACGAATTATAATTGTGAAGGAGGGCGCTGACCCCCACCGAATGTTTTATCTATCGTGGGTGTGTTATTTTTGGGAGGCGCTTTATCTCAGCATTCCTCCTTCAGTAGCTTCTCCTCCTACCCGAAGGAGAAATAAATCGGTAGAAGATATTAAATTTGATAAAGACCTTTTCAGGAGAGATGGTAGAACGAGTTAAATGGATAATTGCACCCCATGAAAATGACCTAAAAGCTAATAAAATAACGCTTTGCATTTATATATGATGGAAGAATATGAAAAAGCGGGTTTGAAGTAGTATTTTAGATGGTTAACTATTTTTACGCAATCCGAATGGAAATAACTGAGAAAATAAATTATTTTGCTGTATGTAAATATTCCGGTTTTCTCTTTCAATATTCATAAAATGAAACATATATTTTTTTAATGTTCCGCTTCAATAAGCTAATTTTATTGGCACAAGCCGATAATCACAACCAACATCGTCTCTGTTTTAGACAAATAAAGAGGTTGACATATAAATTGAGTGTGTCACTTTACTATCCAAATTCTTAAGACAAACCAAAGAAGGGACATTAAGATTCATGTGATGATTTATCATCAAAATGAATTATATTCATGATAGTTTTAACCGGATTCGGGTATAGAATTTAGAACCTGCAGAATAAAAATGACAATTTTTTATCGGGTTGCTACAATGCCTAGAGATTTCTGACTGCATTGCAAAAATGTAGTATTTATTGTCAACAGAAAAATATTGTAGCGAAATAAAGATCCAATAAATTGAAACTAAAATATGGAAGCTAAAATATTATATTAGTGCAATATTGAAAAATATTTGTAAATGTGAAAAAAATTTATTCCTTTATCTTTGCATGCCTTTTATAATTTAAAGACAACAAATTGATAAAAAGAGGTAGATAAATTAAAAACAAATACTTTATTTCTTTTAATTGATTATGTTCATTTCAATCTTCTTTGAATTATACACACACGCCAAACAGCAAACAGCATGTATTTGACTTCTAACTCAATAGGAAAATATCTCTTTATCTTTTTCACGATCTAGATTTATTTTTTTTAAATAGTGTACGATGATAAATTTATTGAATGAAGTTATTAATTTACAAAATTAAAGAAAATATGCTATACCATCACACACAGCCTTCTGTTACATTTAAATAATTTAGATAAAAAAAAATAGAGGGGGTATATGTCTTGTTTTAAGTTGACATTTTGACTTATTTCTCATTGGCACTGGTATTTACATATTTTCAGTCATTAGAGTGAAGCCGCAGACACACAGCATTAATAATTCCTCATTAATCATACGTCAGGGGAAAGTTTGCTGACTAACTATCATGTGCTGTTGTTGCATCAGCATGCTTCCCTGTACTTAGATCTGAGTTGGGATCTACTGATTGGATAGAAGTAGTCACGTGGAAATCTTCGTCATTCAGAAGAAAGAACTAAGCAGAAGACTTTCTAATACTTGGTCTGCCATCTCCAGAGGTATCATTTTAAATGGAGGGCATTGCAACCACGACGTAATTAACGATTCCTAGGCACCATTAATGAACACCACGGCTCTTTGTTTGGGTCGGGATTTGATTTCATTACCTACCGATAAGGAGAGACCTCTATGTGCGCATGCGCTCTATTCATGAAATATTATGCCTCAGCACAATACATAATGTGGATTATGTCTATTTATATACACATATAAATACATTAAATACATGAGTATACTTAACTATTAATTTTAATCAGAAATTAGACAAAAGTAGAATTTAAATAAGATTGTTGCGATATAATTTTATATCAACAGCCGCTTAAGATAGTCAACAATTCGTAAATGTGAATCACGCTCAAGTGTCTAATTCAATGACTAAAAAGCTGGCACTCTTTTCTTTACTTCTATGGAGAATGTCATAGGAAGCCTAAGAAATTTTAACTTCCCTAGAATCCCTCAATGCACCGGTTTCCGGTGGGGTATCAAACTTGTTTCTTTCCGGAGACAAAAATGAAGCCTTCCTCAACCAGGTTGTAGTAGACAAAAAATATGAACATACATTTGCATTAACAATGCAAATAGCTATTCTCTTTGTCATCCCACTCGCGCGAAATAAGTTTATATAACTCCTTATTATCGTCTGAGGCCTTAATTGATCTAATTCTCGAAAAATAATATGCCCTACTGTTTTATATTAAAACTATTATTGCATTAGTTATTAATTATTGTACTTCAAGATAATTTAAGTATACAGAAAATGGTATTTTTTGGCAAATAAAGATATTTTTAAATCATATACACACATTTCTGTATATTTTAAGACAAATATAATTTCTATGATGTATGTATAAATTCTTTTCAACAGATAGAAAAAAATATATTCAATCAATGTTTTGACACCAGCAAATAACTTTAAACACATATATTTATGCTTTTAATATAGATTAAATTATATATGATTCAAACTTGCAATGTTTGGCACTCATTTGAAAACTGCATCCATGATGAAATTCAATCCATTGAGTCAGAACGAATGATCTCATCTTAAAGATGTGTAGTCTAATTACTAATTGTTGTATTTTCAATAACTCTCGCAGCAGGAGATCGAGCTTCAGGTCTTTGCATAATTTCATCTCATTATACACATCGCTTTCCGAATGGGAAATGTTATTGCGGCAATTACATATGATAATGGCATCCCGGCGGGTGCGCAAACAGCAGATGGAATCGTCAAAGAGTAGGCCGGAAAGATTTATTGACGAATGCACTTTCTCACAGGGTTCGAATAATATTGGATGATGGACTCCTCTCCCTCCCCATCTAGTTTGCTGTTTCCCAAACCATTTTCCTATCGTTGGAATTAAATGCCAGGGGATATTTTCGCTGTCGTAGGAGAGCTTTTAGCGTAGTCAGCCATTTGGTGGATCAGAGAGAATCAGAATACTCGATGATTATTGTTCGCTTGTCAGGATTCAATATGTCAGAGATGAATAAGACATGGTTGCTGATGTCAACAGCAAATTCACAAAAAGATGATTGCGATTGTTTCATTACAGATTACACAGATATTATTTGTAATTATATATACAAATGAATCAATGTGTAATGCTACATACTTACTGGTTTACTTCATGACATAATTTAGCGACAATAGTATAAAACTCTTTACATGTTACACATCTGAGTGAATATTTCTTCTTTCAGAAAATCTTAATTCAATAAAGAAAATTAAGACTATAGATAGAGAAATTAAGACCATAAGAGATGGAGAAATTAAGACCATCTTATTTAGAATTTTCAATCAATTGACAGAAACTCTCCAACTTTGAAATCAAAAGAAAAATATAAATATTTTACTTGACTAATAGGGACTGTCAACATGGCCGTCTTAGTGCTGTTCAGACCGAACTGGTTACCTTTCGATCACCTTTCTAAAACAATATACAGTGTGACTCATATGTTATTAAACTTCTAAGGATCGAGATAGTAATACAGTTTGGTTGGATCGAATTTATTATTTCGGTAACAACAAAAGGACTCCGAAATTTGAATGGAAGATATCAATTTGATAACACAATTTTTTTTATTTCTAATTTTCGCTGCTGTGAAACTTTCAACACTACAAGTGGCGGAAGTGATGGCAACTTATATAATGGGACACCACCTAGTGGATGTGCCAGCGTTTCTACGAAAGTGGGTGGGTGCTCTTAATTTTTAAGCACAAGACTTCCAAGCATTAGCCTACCACTACAAAAAGGTATAGTTTCACATGGAGGATATTGCGACATGACGGATCTTCAGTTGGGTAGGAATTAAACCGCCCTAACCAACTAGACCACTGCAGCATCATTTGATATTGTATACACCCAGCAGTAAATTAAACAAAAACGACGTATAATAAAAGTACATTGCAGATAATCAAAAAGATATATATATATATATATAAAGATATAAAAAGATATATATATATATATATATATATATAT
>JAPDSC010160844.1:50158-85945 GCA_026290005.1 Latrodectus geometricus
ATATATATATATATGTGTGTGTGTGTGTGTGTGTGTGTGTGTGTGTGTGTGTGTGTGTGCGTGCAGTTTCTTTTGCAATTCTACTTATTTATTTATTAAAGAGATAAAATTCAATGTTGCTTTAACGTTTAAGAAAACAATCATGTAAAAGAATTAATAAATAACGTGTAAAACTGAAAATTTAAAAAGATTTCTGGTGATTTTTAGCAATAGCGCGAAGGGAGGAAGAACCTACTTAATTGCTACAATAATGCAAGAGCCTGATTTTCAGAAAAAAATAAAGCAGGAGAAATATTGATAGGATGCAAATCTTCGGGATTTGCATCCTCGTATGTCAGGATTTACTCCTCATACGATCATGCGACGATTAAACTCGGCGAATTCATAACCGTAAATTTGAGAGGAATAGAAAACGCAAAATGCAAATCCTGCTCACTTAAATATGCATCTGGAGCTTCAAATAAGTGGAAGAGATAATGGAACAGGCCAGTGGCTGACGTTAATCGAGAAGAATTATCAAAAGGATAAGGCTGCTTCACTTACAGTAGTTGTTGAACCAAATAAATATTTTTTTCTCTGGTTTGAGAGATTTTTTTCACGTCTATTTTAAAAGTCAATGCATCACAACATTAATTTTTTTATAAATTCAATGATTAAGGTTACTACTTAATAATAAATTTAACTATTTAAAAAATTTATGTGGTATTATGAGATCTTGATGGAAAAAAATGTATCGATTACACAACTAGAAATAGAGAGTTCTATACCTGAATCGAAATGAAGAATGCCGTGTTCCGTTAGCAATGCACATTAAATGCTTCGTATGAACTAGGGGTCTATTATATAAACGATATGAGTTTGTAACTAGAAAAATATGATGGCTAAAAATTTGACTCTGTTGTTTCATATTATTTTAAAACAACGAGACAGTTCTTGTATTTTAGTAAAAGTAATATTTAGCTACCAACATTATTAGATAATCGAAATAAACAATGCAATAATATAATATAAAGAATACCGGTGGTGTAATACTCGGCCTTGTGCGCTCCCAAGGCACAAGTCCAAATTTGTTTTCTCGATCTGGGCAAGATCGACTCAATTTTTCATTCCTTCAGTGTGTCAATAAATTGAGTACCGAACATGCTTGGAAATTGAATTCAAAACTAGGCGTTTCGTGTGCATATGTATATACTGGATATGCATAAACTGGATGCGGAGCATATGTCCTGGTTAGATGGTTAGCCTAATCAGGAAATATGCTTCGCACCCCAGGGATCTCGGTTACGAAAACAGATATGGATTTTGCCCCATGGGGATGTTCGGGCACTGTGTTTAGTTAAATATAATATAAAATGCTTTTAAACTATATTATATTAGAAATTAAATACGAAAATATACTAAATAAACATAAAAAACAAACATTTATGTATAAAAAATATTAATAATATATGAACTATGTAATTTATGGATTGATAATATATATTAAAGTAAATTGTATATTATTGACTATTTCAGACTTTTAAATTGTTTTATAAAAAATCTGAAAATTTAATTTTAGTAGGATATTTCATATCTTCACATTTACATTTAAAACTCTTGAGCCAAATAAAAAGCTTATAAATCCACGAATTTGTTGTAATTAAATATTACGATAAAAAAATTAAATGACATCTAAAATACCACTGAAATATTTGCATTATTTCTTACAGGTTTTTATCGAGAATGCAAACTAAGCTAAAAACGCTTTAATAGTTTCCGTAGAGTAGAAATCCACAGAAATAAAAGATATTCTTAAGAAAATTGAAGAAATGTATGAAATAAAAGTGATAATAGAATTTCATTAAAAGTTGAAAACACTTTCAATGCATTTTCTTTAGCTCTTCTATTATTTTAAGGAGACAAAGAGTGAATGTTTGCAGTAATGAATCTGCATGTGTATGGTATCTCAGTCACGAATAATAGTGTCACTAAAAATGAACAAAAGGTAATTTATATGAAGGAAACAGATTTCTCAACCATAACTTTTCGTATATTTTCATTTATTATGCACTACTCTTTTCATGAATTATTAATTTTTATCGAAATACTTAGTGCAAAATTATTATACACTTAATAATTGTAAGATCTTAATAATTAAGACAACGAAAGTAAAAAATTATCATTCAGAATATTCAATATTTATATCGGGAATGCCAACAATTTCTGTGGATGTGAAAAATCGAAATTTTTTAAGTTTCTTATTTCTATATATTTTGAGTTCATTAATATGCTTTTATTCATTTTTTGATACCTATATTTAAACAGTATTTGGAATGTTTTAGGATTGGATTTATTTCTTTCACTTGTATCATGCCTTTTTCAATTCTTTATTTTCTTATTTCTCTGAATTCATTCTTTTCTTATTTTCTTTCTTTCTTCTTTTTATAAATTTTTGATTTATTGGTTAGTAATGCTATTGCAAGGAAATTATTTGAGAAAATCAAAATGATAGTTTTAAATACATAACCGTTATACAAGACTACATTTGTCATTAAATATCGTAGTTTTGACTGTAAATTTATTAATAATATTGCCGAGTGTTTTTTTTTTTTTAGAAATGTAAATTTAATGGATATAGCAAGCAATATTATTAATTATATTTCTTTTCAAAAAAAATTAATAAATAACGTTTAAATATACAACATTAAAATTTAATAAAGAATTTTTCCTTAAATTTTATGACATATATCTGTAAAATTTAGAAAGTATCGAAATTTTCAGGAATTTATTTTATAATTTCAAATCAATAATAATGGAATAATATTTGTATATAGAAACAATGGATGCATGCATTTAGATAAATATAAATAAATAAATATATAAATATATAGATTATACCGACAAAAATTTTTAAGGAAAATAATCAATCAAAATTTTGAATCTAAGTAGTTTGACTTTTCAATTAATGTAAAAATATAATTAGATTGAAGTTATAGTTTCAAAATTTGAAATCAAACAATGGATGCATGCATTTAGATAAATGTAAATAAATAAATATATAAATATATAGATTATACCGACAAAAATTTTTAAGGAAAATAATCAATCAAAATTTTGAATCTAAATAGTTTGACTTTTCAATTAATGTAAAAATATAATTAGATGAAGTTATAGTTTCAAAATTTGAAATCAAATTCTCTATTCCTTCTGAATCACAAAAAATACAATTCTAAAAATTATTCAGCATTCTTTTCTTCTTCCTCTATTCCTTCTTTGACGACTATTTTCATTTTTTTTTTCATTCAAGAAAAAGTTGCTCAATCAAAACTGAAATTGTTTCTTAAATAAGAATGACTTAAATTCAAAAGATATTGCTTAAAAAAATAAAAAGCTGAAATTAAAAGATAGTTTCAAATTTCTTGCATTCATTTATTTTGGCTTTCAATGAAGAAACATTTTATTATTATTAAACTTTCACTTCTTTTAGAAAGATATTTTTGAGAAAAATGGGAACTTTATTACTATAAACTTAATAAATAATTACTTGTTTTTACTAATAAAGACGTTACAACCAGTTTCTTGATGAAACGTTTAATTACAATTTTAATAATTATTGAATAAAAAATGATACTGAAAGCATTACATTTCAAAATCCACATTCAATTTCATGGTTTAATTTCAAACGGATTAATTAATTTCTTTGCTGTTTTAATATAGCTTGTCTTAATAAATATTAGGTTGGTGAAAAAGAAATCCATTATTTTTACTTGAACTTTATGTAAATCCTCAATATAAAAGGTTTATAAACTGTTTTAAGATTGATTTTTGTATTCTGGGCGATGCTATGGCTGTTAGCAAGCGGCCAATTTCTATAATTTTTTAATATTTTGCCAGCAATTTCAATAACAATGCATTCATACAAGGTGTATTCTTAACATGAAAAATATCTAAACTGAATCAATGATACCAAAATCACACGTAATTGACTTTTCAAATTATGGACGATAAACACCGTTCATAATTTCAATCACATAACTTATATTTTCACCTTTATCAAAGAGAAAGTGCCGAATTTTCTCTTTTATTTATATTTACACTGAATTTGAATTAATTCCTTGCATTAATTCAATAGATGCGGATTTATAATGGTGCACTTGAATGCAAATTTCTATTACAAAGTATTTTACTTGATGCACATTATTTTTTATTTGACATAAATTATTTTTGCATAAGAGTTTTTATTTTTAAAATGTTATTACGGTGTCGCTATTCAGAGAAACAAGTTAGATGTCCGTTCAGAGAATTCATAGAAACAATTTCTAATTGGAAATGCATTTTTCAACTATGTTACAAATAGTTGAAAAATGCATTTCCAATTAGAACAAATGTTTTTTTAGGGTGAGTATTCGGGTGTTTTTATGTTTATGATGTTAAATATCAATTACTTTTAAGCAGAAATTCTTCTGGAGAGCAGTTCTTGATCAATAGTACAGTAAAGATCTCTTACCAGAAACTAGTTTTACCACCTAAGAAAGTGATAAATAATCTTTATATGAGGGTGAAGTTCCTCTGTTGGACATGAGCTTACTCCTACGGTTTACAAGTTTCAACCATGTATACCATAAATTCGCAGATGAAGGTAGTAGTTAGGATTTTTTACATCTTTAATTTTTCCTCGAGAAAATATTTTTCATACATAGAAATCAATTGTAGTTTCGCAAGTGTGGAGACTCGGAAAATTCTCAAGCATATACCTCCCCCTCTCCTAATTTGGATGCCGAATGCAGAAATTCAAATCCATTTTTCCGTTGTTCAACATAATCAGATTTGAACTTCTAAATCAGAAGATTTCTATCCAATCACCAAAGCCACGTTGAGTCTATCTTATTATGGCTGAATAGAATGACGATTCAAAAAAAAAAAAATGAACACAAAAGTTTTCGTAAAGAACATTACAATAATAATTTTTAATTAATCTATATATTACGCAATGCAAATAACTTCAAAATTCTCCCATTTATAAACTCAATGAACTGCAAGAAATATTTTGTACTATACAATTCGTGATAAATAAAATCTTGGAAAAGAAAAGACTTCGCGAAATGTTTTTGAATAAGTGCATCCTTTTTCCAAAGTTTTAAGTAAAGTTTAAGAAATAGAAGGACAGTCTTCATCTCGAAAGACGAATAAAATAAAAAAAAAAACCTAAATTCTTCAATCGACAGTACTTCTGTTTCCGAAGAAAAACAAAGACACCTATAAGAAAACACAGACAGAGAAAGAGAGAAACGCAGGTTCGCAGAAATTCTTCAGAAAATATATCAATTCATCTTGTTGATCGAAAAACTCTCGACACCCCTGGTTGCCCCTTACATATTTATTTTCCTGCCACACACGACGTCATCGATTTCCTATATCCCAACGGCGCGTACGAAATTCGATACTCGGCGAAATATATTTTTCTCTAAAAGTTCTTTTCACTGCTAACCGTGGCCGAAATAGTTGAGTGGGAAAAAAGAAATGGATCGTGAGACAATGGGACAGCATACAACTAGAAAAAGAATTAGAAGGTAATAAAACGACAGAGAAAATGGAATTAGGGAGGGTTTATATTTTAGTTGGTGGGCAATGGAATCATTTCAAATGAAAGCTTTAATGATGCTTGCGGTTTCAAATTGCGGATGGAAGTTCCAGGAATTTTAATAGAAAAACTTTTCTTTGTATGGACACTTCATAAATTGTGTAGAAACGTCTACTTGCAAATATATCGCAAAACAAAAGACAATTTTATAGAAAATATATTTTGTAATAGATTTTAATTTATCGAAAGCTTTTCATTACGTTGAGAATTACTTTTTTTCATAATGAGAATATAATGATAGTGAGAAATATTTTAATAATTATTTAATTAGAGAATTATTATACGAACAATAATTTTAAAAATAAAGTTTATTATTTAAAAATAAAGAAATAGCGAATAAAATCAAACTACATTTCTGATAGAAAATAATTCCATAAAAACATAATGCTTAAATCCAGTATTATTTTAAGCTTCAAAGTTAAATTTAAATGAAAAATTACGAAAAAAAATTAATAATGATATTCAATAAAATAGAAGAAAAATGGAGATTTTCTGTTTTTAAATGAAAAAGTAACTTCTTATAACGAAAATTTCTAATTATTTTGCTATGGTTACTTTAAATGAATGTATTGGTAGTAATAACGAGTAATGAGATTAATAAGAGTATTTCACCTATAAATAATGAATCTCATTTATATATAATGATCTCTTTTATATATATAATTTTATATATAATGGATCTATTTTATATACAATGGATCATTTATATATTATGGATCTCACTTTTAAATAGGAATATCACAAGTAAATAATGAAGAATAAAAATACCTGAGGCTTATATTTAAACCAAATTTCAAAATTCATTTCATAATTTATATGTTATATATGCTTATTTATAAATTTGTTTACATGTATAATTTCGATACGAAAAATTTTACTCGGTAAAATTGGATAAGATTCATCAATAAATTTGATAAGTATTAAGAATATAAATAATATAAATCTCATAGAAATATATATTATTAAATTTATAATAAATATCAGAATGGGAAAATTATTTTTTAATCTTTAGTATTATTAAATACAGACAGTTTAAAAATTTTTATTTTTCTGATTTTATGTTAAAAACTGGAATCAATTTTAAGTGAAGACGTACAATATCTTATTTTAATTAGATAAATTGAAATAAGGGAATATATCTGACGCCGTATCTCTCTCTCTATATATTTTTGAATAGTTTCCAAGTATGTAAAAATTGGAGTAAAACCAGATGTCAGCTATTAAAAAACCACAAAGCAGAAATCAATATTAAAAATTTTATAGTTATTTATAATGAAGGATTTTTATAAAACTGCTCATTATAATTTGAATTACTAAGACATTTAGTTATAAAGATTCCTAAATTTTTGCAAATGATTTTTAAGACCTGAACTTAAATGTATTAAAATACAAAAAAATGGGACAAATAACTCGGAAAAAGTTAAGTGTGTACTTGGCACTGTCACTTCCTTTATTTACAGCTTTACACTTAAGAAAGTATTCTTTTAAAGTTTCACATTCACTGATAACGTTGGAGGTAACGTGTATCAATGCCAGCCCTTTTGTACTTACAAGAGACCTTTTGTTCCAATTATAGTTTTAACACTTAATAAATTTTCTAGTAGGAAATTAATACAAAAATTAGAAGATCTGCTTTAAAAACATTTTTCAGTAACTCACTGTATGTGTTAATAAATGAGAACTCACTTCAATCGAAAACTCAGAAATATTCTTCTTTCGTTAAAGCATAACCACTTAGTTTTTAGTTGAACTGAATAGCTTCAAAGTTTTGATTTGTGATGATAATTTTCTTCAAATTTTCGTTTGATTTCACAAGTTTCCTTTTGGAAACCATAAGGTGTTGTGGAATGTTGACAACAAATGCTAGAATGGAATGAAAATATTCTTCTTTCTAAGGGTTCAATAAGTTATGACGATAAGATTGACGACTTCTGCATTTTTGTAGCAAGAATATAATAGTACTGACATTTCTAAGATATTTTGTAAGGGTAAGTTTCGATGATAACTCACTTTTTAATGCCTTTCCTTGAAAACTTACATAATAAAAGATATGTTTTTAATAATATTTTTCCAGCACCAAAAAGATTTTTTTATAATTAACTATTATTTTTACAGTCAATTTTAATAATTATTATTAGATAGATGCGGGTACTTCTATTTTAATCCCATATTAAACATGAGTAGATAACATTAGATGAAATATATATTTAAATAAAACTTTACATGCGTTTGGTACTTTTTAATCTATAAATATTTACACGGACGACAGTAGACTAGATGATCATGTTGGTAGTGGCATCTACATTGACAAATAGGGGTATATTTGTCCAACTGCCTCCGGAATCCTGATTTCTCATCAGCCTGCAAAAGTGAATTAATCACAATTTATCAGGACTTTGAAGCTATTCTTCATGAAATAGACTTTGGGAAACTCTGGATCGAATCTGATAGTTGCTCCTTCCTTCATTACTGCCACAATTATATTCTAGTTGGAGAAAAAACAAGCATTTTTATCCTTCTCAAACTCAGAGTTATTACAGTGTCACGTTATTCATTTTCAGAGAATTCCATCACATGTCGATATATATGGCAACAAGGGAGCGGATAGCTTAGTCAAAGAGGATTCCAGCCACACTAATTTTTTCCTCTTCCAACTTTATTTTCTTATGACATCAACGCTGAATTTTCGTAAGTGTGGAGGATTCCTCTTAGCCAGCCCTGGTATGTGGGCAAAGAACCTGGCTTTTCGATTGACCCGATTGTGACAAAGCCTCTCGAACTGCAATTCCCAAACTGACAAGCGGTCATACAAAATGTTTCTCATTTTCCGAGAGCAGAAAAATCTTTGCTCTCGGCTGGAAATGTCAAGCTCAGCAAACTGAGCACATTATGCAGTGTTTGGCATTTTCCAGAGTGGACATATGTTCTTCACCCCTTCTTGTCATCGACTTTTTCAGGGTCAATAGTCTGATGGATTTTGTCTGATTTCGTCAAACATACAGCTGGAGGATCAGAAAAACAACTCTTTTTAATCTAAGAAACAGTATCAATCATTATAAAAGATTTTTCCTGTGTATAATGTATACACATAACTAGAAGCTAACTTTTTCAAGTCTAATACTTAATGAAAATTATTTTCCTACCTAGTGTCTACAAATAAACGAAATGATTAAGTCTTGTTTATTGTCTACACATTATTAAAAGGACTTTCGCATTGCAATATTTACATACATAAAGAATTTTTTACAGCTAATATTTGAATATATTTAAAAGTACAATCTTATGAATAAATAAGTCCATTTGATTAAAATAAAGCTAAAACATTAATTAATAATTGAAGAAGCGTACTTCTGCAAACATACTTATTTTTGTATCATCAAAAATATTTTTCTTGAAATAATTCTCTTTTACAACAATTTCATTTCATTGTGTCTTTCTTCTTTTTTTAAATTTTATTTCGCTAAAATTTATTTGTGTGCTTTCAGTTATGATTGCTTTGGATTTATATAAACAAATCTGAATAAAGTTATGTTGTTTCCATTTTTATTAACTTTAATTTAAATGCTTCAAAATATTTTTTTATTAATGACTTTTTACTTTAGTCTCAGTCACATTCTAAGTTTCGCTATAAAGACAGATAAAATCATAAAAGATTGATTTAGTCAATAATTATCATGTTAACGAATGGAAAAACTATTTACTATATGCTTATTTCACAATGACTGTTAGAACAATTTTGTAGCAACTTCCACCTATAATAGATAGACCCCATGATAGAAAAAAGATTTTATTGCCTAAAGTTGACATGATTACTATGATTTATTTTCACAGAATATTTAGAAGAAAAAATGCGATTATTGAAATATTTTATATATATTCTCCCATCATTTCCAACCAATACCTCCTTGCCATATGCATTTAAATAAATGGTTATACTTAAATATACATACATACAAGACACGCATATATAGGATATTTGTATTAAAATATTTTTAAATTATTACAAAACAATTACTTTTAATATTGTAAAATTCTTAAAGAAACATTAATATAGAACAAATGATTAAGATATTGTTCCATTTCCGATGTTTCATGTAAGCTCTTCCATCACGAAAGGATATGAACTCTTAACATTCTATCATATTCACAGGGAAGTAAGAAAGTATTAATTCCTGTTTTTTCTGGCAGGAAAAGATTAATCAGGATTCACGTGATTGGAGCTCACCCACTCAAATGAGTGAAGAGAACCCACGAATGCACCCATCAGGAAGACAAGGACACGTCACGACAAGAAGATGATGCGGAAGAGGAAAAACGGGACAGCGTTTTTCCTCATCGGAGTTGAGGCTGAAATGGCAGATACCGGATATCTCGAGTAGTTATGTCCGTTTCATGGGTCGGAAACGGATTTTTATGGGCATAATCTCGGAAGCAGCGGAGAAAAGGCTTTCCTGTTCAGTATTTTAGAAAAAAACCCCTCATAAATCTGAGAAGCCTAGGGAAATTGCGGGGAAATAATCTTGCCATTATGGGAGGTACATATGTGAAATGATGATTGTTTTCGAGAGCACTTGACGGTAGATGAGCTTTAGAACCTGGTAGTTTGGGATGAAATATTTACAGCAAGTGTTTCATCTGGCGGTAAGAAATATTGGCGAAGAAAGGGTTTCTAAGGAATGGATAAATTTATCAAGAAAGAAGTGAATCAGAAGCAAAGATTTAAGGAGATGAAATGCTGCTGTATCCAGAAAAATATTTAATCGAATAATTTACTCGAGCAATATTAGGAAGTATCTTCTTTTGTAGAATTATATAAATAAATTTTCTATTTATCCACCTATTTCTTTGTCAGAGATGGTATCGGAAATACAAGAGTGGAATGGAAGGAAATTTATATCAGGATGTTGGTCTCTGTCTCTGTTAAAACAAAGACAATACTTCATTTAAAAATTTTGATTACAATGTTTGTAATGAATTTAAACTGTAATGAATACTGATTTGAATTCCTTATAACGTTACTCAACCAACGATGCAATTAATTCAAGTGATCCAACATTGTTAAAGTACTCTGCTTGCTTTAAAATTGTAGGGATGTAAATTTTCGCTCTTAAAATTATCACCTATATGTAATTGATGGGAGTATAGAGAAAAATAAGTACGGCATATCAGATCCCCTATACTTTGTACCTACTTATTTTTTACATAAACAATATTTACTATTTTTTTCCAATTTCAACGAAGTGTTATTTTTCTCTCTTCAACAGATGTGTTTATGCTTTTATCAATACGCCGCTAATCAATTATGCATTGGATAAGAAATAACAAAGTATGAATTTAATATTTAATAGCTTTGTAAGTAGAAGAAATTTTTAAGCATTCCATATCTTATAATATTTATTTTTAATTTATGAATGATCTCATTTTTAAGTGTAAAACAGCGTTTTGAGCAAGGCTAAATAAATAGCTGGTAGATATCGTTATTTTTTTAATACGCGTATTTACGTTGATGATTAGTTACATGTTTATACACGCTAGATACACGTTATTGCCCTGGAAATCTGGAAAGCTTGTTTTACAATAATGTGTATAAGAATCCATTGAAGTGACATAATATGATCACATATAGGAGTGCCATTTCTCGATATTCATTTATGTGTCTATATCTCTTTTGGAGAAATAGAGTAAATTCAAATACACTATTGTAGAGTATTAAGAATTAAATTGAAGAAATTTTTCACACATAAAAAATATTTAAATCAAGTACAAGTAGCATAAAATACATTTTGAAGTCAATTTGGATATTTCGAAGGCCTTAATGAATAAAAATAATTCTATATTGTAAGAATTAAATTCTGTGTTCATCTAGAAATATATATTACTATAATACAAATTAAATTTACGCACATATGCTGTTAATTGTACCTACTTTTTTAACTTAAAATTTGCACCTTTTTATCTCCTCTTTTATAAAATATCTTTTTGTTCATTTTCATTTATTTTTCATTGCTTAATAGCTTTTTTTGCAAAAAAAATTCTTTTCCTCTAATAGTGGAAAATTTTAATTTCTGAATGAATCCTGATAAAAACCCCGAAAAAGCTGTCACTGTAATAAACCTAGTTATAAGCCAGTTTAGTATTAAGCCCCAGCTATTATAAGCCAGTTTAGTCATAAATCTTAACTGTTATAAACCAGTTTAGTTATAAACCAGTTTAATTATAAACCAGTTTTGTTATAAACCAGTTTAGTTATAAACCTTAGTTGATATAAGCCAGTTTATTTATAAGCCAATTAATTTATAAACCAGTGATAATCCAGTTTAGTTATAAATTTTAGTTGTTGTAAATCAGTTTAGTTATAAACCTTAGTTTAAATAAGCCAAACCTTAGTTTAAATAAGCCAATGTATTTATAAATCAGTTTAGTTTTAAATCAGTTATCATAAGCCAATTTAGTTATATACCAATTATTAAAAACCACTTTAAATAATACGCATCGATAATTCTAATAATTTCTTCGAAAATTTCCTTATGAGAAATTTACTTTATTCCCTATCCAGTCGACTTCTGTAAAACGTTGCGAAGAGATTTTTTTCTACACATATTTGGGTTTCTAAAAAGATTTTCAATCTTCTTTTTATTGGGTCTTAGGGAAAATGGAATGTCTATACGGTTGAAAAACTTTTAAATGTCTTTGAAGTTAAGTTGATACGGAATAAAAAATATACCGATCTCCTTATAGTAAGTAATCCACAAAAATTACTTACTTACTCTAAGGATATTTAGACTATACAAGAATTATTCAATATGGTATTCAACATGAAAAAATTTAGATAGTTATAAAAAAGTTTTATTAAACACTAATCTGGGATGATATCTATCACCAAATTGTTAGAATAATAGATAATATTGAGTTACTAAAGATCAAAAAGAACATAAAGGGCACAGTAAGTGAAAAATATGCTTACATATGGAAGTGATGGAATAAATAAAGATATGAATTTTAAAAATAGTTATGCAAATGCATAATTCTTCTTTTATTGGGTCGACAGCACAGTATGAGCTAGGGTTAATAAAATTACAATATAAAGTTTACCTTTTTCTCCCTACTTTTAAAAAAATTAATACTGGATAATAAATCAATAAAATAATAATGCTTAAATATAGTTAATTGCAGAAATTATTGATTAATATAATATACATATTATAAAACAACAATAATTATAAGATTAAATATCATTTTAAATTACAACAAATTAGCATAATTCTGTTTTAAATTTCAATTCTTATTTTGAAAAAATTAAAACTAAAAGATGGAATTCCCCCAAGAAAAATATTATAAAGAAATCAAATTATTGTTAATGACATATAAATAATAAAAAAATAAATATTTATCGTTACAAATTACATTATCATATAATAAACTTTATTAGCACTCAGGTTATAGTTTTTTGATATGGACATTAATAATGTATTTGCACTTTACTCCATACAAACAAGGGCAATTGTCCGCAAAAAAATCCCTCTTCAATCTTCCTTACCATTATAATGTCCAGCTGACCACCGGTCTGCCCGCCATCAATTATGACAACAATGCGAAGGGAAAGGAATCTCGCTATGGACTCGAAGACAACCAACCCTGCCACGTAAATCTCAGCACAGGCACAAGATATACCATACATTTAATAAGTACAGGGAAAAATATTTCCCAAGACGGGAATATTTTTCTTCGGTAAGGAAGAGGAAAAGTGGAATAATCAATACTTAATATGAAGAATCCTTAGTTTCAATTCAAAAAGTAGTATGATTCATAATTAATAAGGAAAATATACATAAGAATTAAAAACTATTAGATGCCAAAGTAATTTTTATATAAACTTGAGCACATTCTTTAGTTTTTATTACATTTTCAAATATATTTCAGCTTTTCTACTCTGCATGATTTAAACCAGTAATTCTCTATCTTCTTCTTTTTTATCCATAACGTACTGTGTAAAGTAGTTTAGGATAATAATTTTGAATGTGAAATAAAATAATGTATGTACTACAAAAACAGTGAATTTATTAAGGGATTCAATGCGCTGAATAATATGGATACTTTTGATGAAAAAATTGAGCTAGATGTTTTTTGATATTTGGGCATAAAAATGACACACAATTCTACTCTTATATTGTCTTTTACATTTAACAGTCTTGAGCTTTATTCGTTTTCATGTTAGTTAATACTGAAAACCGAATTCACACAAACAAGATGTAGAAAATTGTAACTATACATACTTGAAACGCTTGAAATTTCTTTACATGGGGCAGATATTTCACTTTATGAAAGATCACAGTTATCGAAGATAAATAATTTTTTACTTCAAAAACTATGGTACATAATTATAAAACAATTTTCGTTTTACACACTTTTCTTTAATTTAAAGAAACTTTACTCGTAATAAAAAAAGCAATTATAATGTTTACTATGTACATCTCTAAAATTTAGTGCCACACTTTAAAAATTAAGAGGCACAGAAAAATGCCGCGGCACAGTAGTCGAGAATTATAAATTTAAAATATAAATAATATTAATATTTAAATATTAGTCCGTGATAAAAGAAAATAAAATATTTATCAATGAAAAGAAAAATTTGAACCAGGATTTACAAAACTTCATCACGTATTTTATAAAATCAATTTTTTTCAAAAAAAAAAAAAAAAAAAAAAGTATTGAAGAAACGTTTATTTGGGTTATAGTGGCTTGAAACTTACGTATTTAATCTCTGCATTCACAAGGCAAAAATAAACATTTTTTTCAGAAAATTTAAATATTTTATTTTTATTACTAATAAAATCATGTTAAAAACATATTTTTTTCATTTAAAAAAATAATAAATAAAAAGCGTTGTGTGCTTGTAAATGTAGACACTAATATAGCATTTAACTAATACTAACATTTTACTAATCGCATTTTAACGAAGTATTTTAACTACTTACCACGTGCTATTTATAAAACTTTTAAAGAAAATAAAAAATATCATATTTCATGCTGAGTGGTTTTATATTTGAATCTCTTATATTAAAGAGATTCGAATGTATTGAATAATAACATTCAAACAATTTTGTACTATAACATTATACCGATACTTAATTATGAACATTTCTTCTTAATATTTATTCAATATTATGCAATATTTTGTTTTTAGTTTGCGGTTCATTTTATCTATCTAATGAAATCTCGCTAATGTATTATAATAATCTATAAAATATCTCGCTGAGTAATATTTAGATTAGTTTGTTGCTCTGCGGTTACCTTTTGCATATGAGGAATAAATAAAAGGAAAACCATGGCTTAAATTGATTCCAAGTCACTACAAGCATCATTGTAGGCATTTGAATGCCAAAATTTTGATAATTTATTTAGCAGGTTGGTTGATAATTCGCAAGAATGGACATCCACGTGAGAACTCAACCACTAATTCTTACAATCAAATGATTATCCATATTTAGCAACGCTTAAATAGTTTGCACATTCTATTTAGGACAATTTGATATTAATAATGTTTTTTTTTCCCCTAGCTGGTGATTTATAAAACACTCTTCGACTTATATGGCTGAATTTGAGAAATAATATTTTATTTTTATTATTTCTTATTTCATTACAGTAATTACCATCAGAAAATTCACAGAATTGTTTAAAGAAAATTTATTAGATTTTATAATATCTGTAATGATAATGTGTAATGAATGTAACAATGCGTTTGTAAATCAAACACTATAATTCGGAATAAATAATTCACAATTTCAAATGAATGCAAAAAATGTTTAATTTCATATATGTGTGTTATATTTTAACATTATTATATTTGTGAAAAATTTAGATTTTACATATTTTAAAGTAGATTTTCTATAATACCATTTCAAATTAAAATTTTAATCACTTGAAATATAATTTCTAATATTTTGAAAGTTTGTTGTTTGGTACATCTTAATATCTATTTTTTTTATGACTACTTATGATGGAAGATAAAATTATAAGGAAAACTTGCCCTAAGCCAATAATGGAAAAATATCTCCAATATTTATAAAAAAAAAAAGAAAGAAAACCAGGCGTTATCCACACAGAGGCAATCACAACAGATTTACTAGTTATAACATAATACGCGCACCAAACTAACTTTAACTATAGAATGCCTGCAACAAAACTGTATCAATAATACCCAATTTCCAGAAGGAGGTAGGTGATTGGTAGAACCATTGACCAATCAATACGCAGAATCTCGGGATTTGAGTCAACATGTCGCTGTCAACTGATAACGGCTCTCAAAATGGAATTAAGTAAAGCTCATCGCGAGGATTCGAGGTATATGGAAACAGTTATGTCGAAAACTTCCCGTAAAATTGAGCCATTATCACATCACTTGTGTATACGCTTGTTCTGTAGAAATGATTTAGATACCATTTCTGCGTTTGTCATTGGAAAATGATAGCAAGTGAATGAAATTAGTGTTTTGTTTATTTAATAGAGTGGAAAATGTTTATAATTTAAATGTCACAGCCAACATAATTTCATCACTGAATTATGAATTCTACCACCAATTTTGATGAAATATTGCTTTTTTAAAGGAAAATATTTCTTAAAATAGTAAATAAAAATTGCGTATAAAATGTAATAAGACGTGTCTAAAGTAATTGATAATTGTTAAAAATACACTTTATCTTCTCGTCACAATGTTTTGCAGTACAAATGAATACAAATAACAAAATAAAATCCATGAATTTTAAAACATAATTAATTTAGAATGTTGTTATCCTGTTATTAAATGAACTGCATTTCAGAAGGTAATTCAATTAAATATCAACAGAATGGTCGACTCCACTTACGTGGCATGACAGATTGCAGGGGTAGGAGTACAGAAATTTTTTTTCAGGACACTATTTTCAAGAAATATCAGGACATTTTTCAGGACATATTTCAATAATTAAAGAAAACCAATGTTACTTTTACATATTAATTTCTGTTTTATGCATAAAACACATTTTATAAAGGAATAAACTATTTAATAAATTCTGAGTTTTTTAATTTTTAATACAACAATATGAAAAATGATACAGAAATTTAAACTTTTTATACTGAACATTTTCTGAAAATTAATAAGTTACATGATAAATGCTTCAAATTAACAGTTAATTTATGTATAATTGAATAATGTTTTCTTTAGTTGTGCAATCTCTTTGTTGTTATAATTGATTAATGGTTTTCTCTGATGTCGTTTTGGGATGCCATGATTTGTTATTCACTACTACAGTCGATGTATTCACTACTACAGTCGAAAGCAAAAATATATTCCACTGAAAGAAAAATTTACAACTGAAAAATAAAAAATTATTAATTGAAATTAAACTTTCAAAGGAATGTAATAAAAAATTAAGGAATTCCAGGATTTATTTTGAAAAATAAGGACATTTCAGGACGTTTTTTAAAAAATCAGGAATTTCAGGAATATCAGGACAACTCCGAGCCCTGCAGATTGAGACAAAAGCACTCGGCAAGCTCGACGCATATGATCGTTGTAAGACAAAGTAAGTTATTAAAAGTATATATAATTATCTTCATTTGATTCAATTCGTATATAGATCGTTCTGAAACATTACTAGCATAAAGTAGTACCAAACGCGAATATATTTGCACTCATAATTATTTTTGGTGTCTCAAAAATTTTCTTTAAAAGGTTCTCTGCCAGCTTGCAGGCAAAAAGTAGAAGCAAAGAAATCTATCACTCGTCGTTGTACAGTGGATGGATTTGACCCAGGGATTACACATTCATTCTGAAAAGCACTATCCTGATAAAAAAAAAATAGTATTCCGTTTTCTGCATCCACATCTATAGAGATAGGTTCTCTGGGTTTCCTCCCTCAATTAAATATTTAGACTTTAAATTTACTTATTGTACAATTTTCAGCAATAAGTAGTGTAAAATTTGACAAACAGAACAAATAACATGAGGAAACTTGAAAAGTTTTCATTCTATTTTACTTATATATATATAAAAGTTCAAGGTCACACTTAATATCGAAGTACAACATTTTCATGAACACAAATATAGATAAGAATGAAATCAAGAATAGAATCCCAAAGATGTTTAATCCCAAAATTATTCTAATAATTAGCAAGCAGCTTATTTAAATTTTAAGGAAAATGGGAAGAATGTTTTCAGAACAAAAGGGAAGTTGTGACCACTTAATGGTGTACCCAGTAACAGTAGATGGCTTCGGCTTCATCAAACTCTGTAAAGAGAAAAGCCTACAAACTCAACTACTACTCTCCTACAAACGTAAATGAAGACACCATTATTGAAGCTTTTCTTTTATTTTAGCTTCCTACAAGAGCATTCTATAGGGGTACACAAATTTAAAGTCTCATAGTGAACAAAGAGCTACATTAGTTTGGATTTAATTTAGAAACAATTTTCTTTAGAAAACAGTTTAGAAACCTCTGTAAAAGAAGAAAGAAATAAAAACAAGAAAGAAAAAAAAATTAAAAAAGCGCAGAGATCTGCAAAAACAGTTTTTAAGGACTAACCCTGGACGAGCAAAATTTAAACATCACAATGTTGAATTCCATGCCAGATTATTGAAAGTTTGAGCAAAACCACTCGGAAAAACATCGTGTTGCATAAATAAACTTCTAGAAACAAAACTTTAGAATAAAAATTTTTTTTTACTAGAATAGTCTATTGTTAATTCTCCAAGTAGTCCCCATCGGCATCCAGCGTCTTTTTAAACATGTATCTCTAGTTGTGCAATCTCTATGCAGTAAAACTTGGGGGTTTGGAGGCAAAGAAGCCCATGAGATGCAAGAAGCCCATTGGTGCAAGTCTGATTCATTGATAAAGAATTTTCCACAACCATGATTACACAGAGAATAAAAGTGATTGCAATCTGATGGTGCATGGTCAGATGAGAAAAGAGGATGGCACAAAGTTCCCAAACAAGTCTTTATATGGTACTTCTGACAACTTTGCGTTATTGGCTAAGAAAGTACACCCTTGTGATTAATCCGTGCTGACTCCTTCTGTTGCAATGCCTGTTGCATACTTTTCAATTGTTGCGAGTACAAATTCAAAGTGGCCGTTTAGCTAGTTGATTGCAGAAATAGTGAGCACTTGACGACTAGACTACCAGGCACAAAGCTTAATCTTGCATGGGTAATTAAGTGGTCTTGCGTTCTGCGGGACAATACTCTGAGGTGATAGTGATGTGTTCACAGCACTATCCTCAAATGTTTGACATACTCGGCGAATTAATACAGCAGCTGATAAGCCCACTTTATAATCGTAAAGGAAACAATACCGAACGAACTCTTTTAACATATATATTTCTTTTCGTTATAATACAAGTTACGATTGATGAATATGCGCTGTGGACTTTACTTTTATAACGACTGATATTCCTCATCTCCATTGACCGGTGTCTCTACCACGTCATACACCACTTTGCATACTTATTCTCACTTCTTTCAATGGCATCGTGAAAACAGCCAGAACTTTCTTGTTTACCTGGTAGATCTTGGTCACAATGTCTTTTAAGTAGAATCATACATTGGGGGGAAGGAGGAGGTCAAGTATTGGGAGTCTTTTGCTTGGTTCCAGCTTATTAATTAAATTACCAAGACTCCCGTCCAACATTTTCCATTAAACTTGTAGATTCTCTAATAGTAATCTAGATATAGAGAAGTATGCTGGTGCGCACATACACATGACAAATGCCAAATAACAATGGATTAAATAATCTTAGCAAATGCCATTTTATTTTAATATTAATTGAAAATTGTGACAGTAATAGTCCAAAATAGCATGTACTATATGAATAAATTACTTTACACACATGAAAAACATAACGCTTTTATACTCTTACTATAAATATGAAAGCTTATTATATATGAATTTACGATAAGTGCTTCCAAAGGATTCTAAAAAATAAAATAAAGTACACACGGCATTCAGTATTTTACCCAGTACACCAACTCCTTCTTTTTCATACATCATAGCTATGTTTTTCTTAAAGGAAAAAGTCAGAAAAAGAAATACATTTCCACCTCTCAGGAAAATTTCTTTCAAATAACTTCCGTTCATATTTTAAATTCCGCTCAGAGTGTATATTCACAAAAATATTTTCTCGGCGAGCATCTGGAACCAAGCAGTAGTGGGGGAGGGAACTAGGAACAGTAAAAATAGAAAATCACTTTATGTTTATCATATCTATTCTTCTCGCGATTCACTGAATTTCTTTCCCACGTTTGGAAAATTTGTGCAATAAGTTTTAGAAAAAGTCGAAAACATCTGAATCCATAGAGCAAAAAATATAGTTTTTTTGTTTCACTGTGGTCTTCTTTAAGATTGCAAGACAGTGATATTATCTATCGAAATATGCAAACTAGTAATATAACTATTGTAGACACTAGTAATATAACCATTGAATAGACTCAATATTTTGTCATATAATGTAATTTCCATTTCACAAATGGTATAGTGAATAAAAGTTATTCATAAAAGATTTCTGAACATACATCACAAGCAATTTTCAGGATAGAAATGCTCATCAATATCAATTGTTCATCAGGAGTTAACATCAAATCTGGGGTTTTATTCACTCCAATTTCTTATTTCTCGGTTCATGCATACTTTTTTCTCCTACAAAGACATATTTCAAGGCCTGACTACAAAATCATTTCGAGCTACAATACTACTTTTCCTGCATTTTGATGTATAATATGCTAGAAAAAGTAATGCTTACAAACTGTACAATAAGAATAGGAAAGATGATAACACTGGCTAACTCTGCGATGTTGCTTTTAGAGAGATATTTTCTGAATCAAAAAATTTCACACAGCAGAAAATATCCCTTAGCATGAAAACGATGAAAAACATGGAATTTAATGAAACTATTTAAATATCGATTCAAAAACAGATTCGCTTCAGTCCTTAAGTATATTTAACGACTGAGACATCATCATCTGCTTACTTGGGCGAAGTTAAGATGGACGATTCTGACTCGTTATCTGAATGTAAGAAGCGTTGACATTTGCAGCACCCCGACTAAAGGGTGTTGATCGCAAAAAATTGCTTGACACTTGTTTATGACAACATACATATAGCAAATAAAATTAAATCCATTTGTCTTTATTATATCCCCTTTCCCGTGTACGTAATTCTAAAGATGACTAAAATAAAATTTCATAATATGACTGCGAAAATAATAGTTCCAATGAAATAGACTTAGAGCTGTATCATAACAGTGATTACAATGAATGGGATAATGAAATCCAAATAAAATGCCTTACTTTTGCAAATTATTCTATATAGCGACAAATTAAATCCGTCCCATGGGCATTAAAAACTTCAATTAATTCAATACTTAAAGAGTTAATTTACAAATGATTTTTTAATTTCAAATATATTAGCTCAAATACCAACCAAAAGGAAGTTTGCAAATAGTTTAGAGAGACATTTTATTTAATCTATACATTTGGATATTGTGAAATTTATAATAACTCATGAAAATTTTGATAATTTTGAAATTTTAAGCAATCTAAGCTGCAAAATATTATAAATCTATTGTAACAAATTTTTTTTAAAGAAAACATTTCTTTTTTCTAATTTAAGAAACTAAATTTGAAAACATAAATTGGATAAATCAGGTATCTTATTTTACTATGTTTTTTCTGTTAAACGGAAGCATAACCATTACAAATGGTATATGATCTGTAAACATAATTTCTGGAATATTTAATCGATCCCTGGCTCGCGGAAGTGTTCTTGCCCTAGCACCGGAAGTACATAAAAGAATTTCGCCAGCTCTGCATAATTTCTGCAGTCTCCAATTGAGAGCTGGTGCATTTGGAGATATTTTACGATATCTAGATATCGATTCCTTATTGATTTAGGGGATGACTCTTTTCATTTATGACCGAATAAAAAATATAAATTTAGAATAGAGCAATCTTTTCTCTTGGTAAAATTTTATAATTCGTCAATGTCATTAGCTCAGTTGAAATTTTATAGAATACTGATCATTTGCGTTTATTATGCTAAAATTAAATTATTTTTGTTATGTTTCATTGCCATAGTGACCAGTATTCACTGGAATTTCGCTTATTAAAATATTTTAACTTAATATTTGACATATGTGTTTCTATTCTTAGAAATTGTTAAATTTTCACCGGCTCGGTTGTTTGTTACTCAATAATTATTTTTTGCGCACTTAGGATGGTTAGACTGGGATCTACAGTTAATGTGTATTTCCAACCGCTAAAAACAGCTAAACCCGAGGTAAAATTCGAACCGAAGAATTGCTGAAATAAAGGCAGAGCGCTAACCATTCAGCAAGCATCTTAGCGAATTTTTGTTTGAGATAGAATTCAGAGCGATTGCACGAAATGGAATGAAACTTACATCGGGATATTAATCTTTGGAAAACGAAAAACATAACATTTTCTATCGAAAATTTGGTTACAGCGTTTGTAATTAATTTGAATAAAGTTTCTCTGTAATCTGAACTTAAACTCGCTTGCATTGTGATGCATAACACATCACAACTCTGTTAACTTCGAAAATGTAGAGTTAAGGTTCTAACTCTTGTCATCATCTATGCTCATGAACTCTAATAGAGAAGAAATGTTCATGATATTAGCAACTTTTTTTGTTCTTGAATGATTGTTTCTTAAAAACATTTATTTTTTATGAGTTTTCAAATAGTTGTTTTGTTGGCCCACAGTAACGACATTTCTTTCTATTTTTCTAACACGCTATCGATAGGAAATTCATTAGAATTCGAATGAAATGATCTGTATATAAGTATTTAATGATTCGTTTTAAAAAGTTCCTTTATTCGATGTGTTTTCAATAGATAGATCTATGCAAGAGGTCATATTTCCCGCTGAAAAACCGTGATTTCCAGAAAGCTACATCTTAATAACCTAAATCCGAATTATAAAATTTCCCCGACAACTCAGCACACATTTTTCAACAGAGGTCATATTCACACATCATATGGGAGGAAATTTTGAAATTTTATGAAAATTTACGAGGTTGATGCCAGCAGCGATCGAACAATGAAGTTATATACTGCCTTTCCATCTTTACCGTGGGCTTCAAAATTCAGAATAATGCTTTTTATTTTAGTTTAATTATTTCAGTAATCAGAAATAATTTAAAGGAATAATGAGAGATAAAAAGAATAAGACTTAAATTCGACGGCGACACTTCGTGAAACAACAAAAAAGAAAAAAAGCAGCATTATTGTGGCGTGTTTCACAAGTAGTAAAAAATGAAGTTAAATATTAATAAATAATTGAACCTACTGGTGTTGCAAGGTACTTTTTCTTTTATCATGCGTTTGATTACCTTTCACCATTTTTCTGACTGTAGCATGATTTCATACTCATAAAATTGTTGGCTTTAACTTGCAAAAAACTGATTCAAGCGAAATGACTTTCCAAACAACCCATTTCTATGCATTTTGAAAGCGGTGATGTTTTGTAAGCTTTAGAAAACATGTTTAGAAATATAAATGTTATAACTTAAAATTAAGAGTATTCATTTTCATGATAATGAAAAAAGTTTTTCAACAGATAAAAGGCACATATATTTAACTTTTCATCACTTACAACAAACTATTACGGAAATCAATCATTTTTATGTGGATTTTTAGGTTTTAATTAGTGTAAAATTCAAACTTGAACAAATAAAGTTAATTTCTTTTACATTTCTTAAATAAAGTTCCTGTAGTTTCAAAATTATTTTTATCTTTTCCAAACCATTCAAGGGTCAAATTTTATTCTCAATCGATATCTTCCTTATAATTGCAACTGTTTCGGTAAAACGCCTATTTACAAATAAGCACATTTTATTATTTTTTTCAAAAAAAGAAAAAAAAAAGCATTTTTTTTATTCTAAAATTGTTTTTTGTAATCTCTAATTTACATGTACTTAAAATGTTATGAAAATATACTTAATAGTTTTGCTTGTGAAATGCTTAATAACATGAACATTAAGTTTCCGAATATCGCTCATTTTTATAGCGCACAAAAATATTGTAACTATTCTTTTTTCAGTTGAGTTAAAGCTATTTCTAATCGCAATCATAAACAGGAATCTTATTCATAAATAAAAAAACTTAATTTCATGTAATAAAAATAAAGAAAAGGTTTCATGATTTACGAGAAAAATATTATTTTTTATCGTTTGCATTTAAAAAAGATCTGCAGATTCTAATACACTGTTTATAACTGATCTTAATAACGTTTTGAGAATTATATTATACAGTTATTATATATTTCCATAACATATTTCAAAACACATAGTATTAATCTAAGAATTTAAAGGTATTGAGTCGAAATGCAAGAAAAAAATATTTGTTTTAAATTTTTCTGCTGCTTCATTATATTTTTAATCCATGTAAGTGAAGTGAAGTAATAAAAGAAAGTGCGAGAGAATATTTACCAACGTGTCATTAAGGTAGTAATAAGGCATTCCGATCCTGAACTTAAAATTTATCCCCCTTTTCTTTCAAGTTTTTGTACAGTATTTTGTTGAGCCACATTTTTAAGCAGTTCGGAAAGGGAGGCAGAAAAATTAACTTGCATTCTTGGAAATTTTTTACTCTATTTTTCTTTTTCCTTCCAAGTTAATGGATGTTCAGAAAGTATCGTTACAGCTGCTTTTAATGACGTTGTCGTTGCTATAATACCGAGCTTCAGCCTGTTAATTCCTTACGGCTTATGTCTTTTTTAAATTGCTTCTTTAAAGGTTGTGGTTTTGTTTGTTTGTCTTTTAAAGTGGCGGTTTTGTACCGATTTTTGTCATAAATATCTTTAGAATAAAAGCCTTGTATACTGTTTTTCAAAGCCATTTTTGGTTTCTATGTTAGAAACAATGACATTGAGCATTAAAATATTGAGGACATCTTACGATAAATCTTCTAAGTTTCAATTAAGCGAAATAGAAGCCTTTTAAATCTAATCTATTATTATTAAAAGTTTATCAAAAAAATAAATTTAGGTTAATGCAGACACGCGAATGAATTAAATTACTTCCTATACTCTCAGAATAGAATAATACAGAACTGGCAGTTAAATGGCCATCAGTTCAACAGTTCATGGGTTCGATTTCAAATCTAGAACTCACTAATCCAGCTTATAGGCTAGATATACAGGAAAGTTTGTTCACATCAATTCAGGAGTTGATGTGATTGCATTCAATTTTAACCGTAAAATTCCGCATGAATAAACCCTCAACTGCATAAAGTGATCATAAAATGATAGACACGGTTAATTCAAAACCATAAACTGTTTCAATATGACATATAACAGTTATTCATTTTATTATTGCCTTTACAATATAAGTCTGTTATTATTTTTAATTTTGATAAATATTGCGAAAATATTAAAAACAAAATACAAAGTTATTTTTCATTGAATTGTTACTTTAACATTCTGCATATTATGTATATAGAATGTACATATTATCTAATTAATTAATACGCGTATAGTAATTAAAGTAATAATTATTTGGGATATAAGCGTATAAAATATAATTAATGTATAAATTTTAAAAAAATTTTCAGTGCTTGATAGTCCCATTTTAGTTAGCAACTTTAATTGAAGTAAAATGCTTATAATATTTTTAAAAAATGTAATAAATTTTAATCCATTTACTAAATGTCTCACACAAAACATTGATAACATTGTGGCTCCTAATAACTTAAACTTTGAATAATTAAGCTGCTAATTATTCAGTTATTGTGAGAAGTTTCATTAAAGTCGCAACTCAGGATACGAATATATGCTTTATTATGCGAAAGCCTTAGGAATAGATTTCAGATTGTGTTATTAAAATCAAATAAGGAATTTAGTTACACAAATCTCTGTTCATCTTTCAAATCGATTGGAAGTAGGTAAGTTAGAATGTTTTATTCATTTAGAAAAATGATAAAAAGTTCATACAGAATTAATTTCTATCGATTTTTGTTATTTATTTATATTTTTACATAGTTCTCATAATAAAATGATTTAATTGCATAGACTATTTGAAGAAAAAAATATATAAAATTATAAAAAAAATATGTATATAAAAATATAATAAAATTATAAAAGGCGTAATTGTAATTTCAATTAAATTTTCGATCCAGGCAGATTTTGGAGATGTTTCAAAATTGCTAGTATGTATTCACTGTGACTGTGTGTGCGAAAATCATGGAAGGGCTTCCATGATCACAAATAATAACTCATTTTGTGGGTTGATTAATTTCCTCTCTTGAACAGTCTTCCATTTATTTAACCTCCTCGAAAGTGCAAGAAATTTAAAAATGCTCAAAGATAGATTGTTTTTTTTTTTTTAAATTTTACTTCCCTTAATTGTAAAAAATAAAATATTTACCAAGACTTTGCTTCTGAATCTCGAGATGAATTTATTTTTAGAACTTTCTCATTTGTACTCAAGAATGTTTTCTTTTCACATTCTTCATTCCCTTAAATTTTGTTACTTCAATCTCGAAATTATTTTGGATTTCTCAAAAATATCTCATTCTTTTCAAACTGAATTGAATTTTGAAATATCTTACTTCATTTCATTTTTTTTATTATTTACCCAGAACTCAGGAGAAAAAAAAACTTTCCAATGCAAAATAATTTAGGGAAGAAAGCTGTAATGCCAATGTGATGGGAGGGAGGTATTCCCAGCAGATATGTAAAGAATGAAAGCAGGTCTCGGAATCTAATGATGCCTCCTATCAGGAAATGGGAAGAAAGAGGGAGTAATCCTATACATAAGTCTCCTGGGAAAAGTCATTACGGGGAAAAGCAAGAAGCATTTTTCAAATTCGAAATCGGATATTTACGTTCTGTGTCCTTCTCAGAAATATTAATCTTTCATAAAGACTTTTAACTGTATCTGAATATTCACAAAGCTTTCTACTTACAAAGGAGAAGAATATTATATTTCTGTGATAAGTTAAAAAAAAGAGAAGTGAATTTTATCAAATGAAATAAGCAAGAAACTTCAAGGAAAATTAATAGGAAAAAATTAATAAAAGAAATCAAATTTCCTAATGTATTAAGAAGCAAATAGTACATGCTATGTGATAGAAGCCAAGAACGCACTTCTCGTTACCGGAAGGCAATGAGTTCGAATCCCGGCTTAACTGAAGATCCGATGTGTTTACTAAAGTTGATTGGATCACAGTAAATATATCGTGGTCACAATGTCCTCCAAGTGAAATGAGGATTTTAGCAAGGCAGGTCAAGTATTCGCGGGTCTTCTGCTCGGTTGCTGTCTCTAAATAACGAAGACTCTCACATGGCTGCTTCGATCTAACTGGTAGAGCCCAAAGCAGAGCTATGTCCAGGGAAGCATGCTGGTACAAAAAACAGCATGTTATTATATTGTTGGATGGATGTTGAGGCTGTTTTGAATACACTGTTTCATTCATGTTTATTTACTTATGTTATGTCAACAAAGTCTTCCGTTATTCGTGTGTTAAGGCTTCAGTGGCTTTGCTGGAATAGGCGTCGTTCTCATTATCAAACTGCAATGCACTCTATATTTATCTTGTGGAAAAATAATCGCTTTCATAAGGTGATTAGAGCACATTAAACAGATTTTGGTCACAATGTTCTGCAACTGAAATAATCCGTAGGATATGGAAGTGAAATCTTGAGTTTCTTCTGCTTGGTCTTTTAAATAACGCAGAGACTGAGCTACTTAAAAATATTTCAGCAGTGGAAGTATAATTTAATGTGGGAATGCAGCCTAAGTACGCTGCCTCAACTCATTCCCTTTATATAAGGTAGAGAATTTCCATGTTTTAGTATAGCTCCGCCTATTCCTGAAACTCTATTAGACTACTTACAACATGGCTACATCAAATCTTGACATTTATGAACGAAAGACTTTTTGGGATTCTTAATAAATTTCTAATACCTCTGAATATATATTTTTTTAAAAACAAATATTATTATGCTCCTTTTTTATGAAGATAAAGTAAAATTCATAATTTTATCATAATTCATAAAAAAAAATTTATTTAATATTTTATAAAATGAAATTTATTAACATACTGGTCTGTCTTTTGCTATAATCCTTTAAAATGTATTTAAAACTCATGTAGAAGTAGGTCTAAGGTTTGGTAGGTTTGTAGCCACTGGGCCATTTACCTTGATTTTATAGTGAAATTGATCGGAGCCTAAAATTAATCTACATAACAAATAGACAGTTCTAGCACACACAAATAAATTTTATACAATAATTTTAACTCAAGGAATAGTAAGTACTCCCAAGGGATTGTACAATTTATGGCAATGAATATTTGTAATAAAAAATTAGAAAGATTCAGTTTCTTGATTTATATATTTAAACGAAAAGAATAATTTACAGAAACAAAATATTTATACGAATACAATTATTTACATATAAACATTAAGAAAACGAAATTCTTGATTAATACAGTTATACATGATAAAACAATAAAATTTATTTAATTGTTTGTTTGAGATTTTCTTAATAAATTTTATTAATTATACACATATAAATTATATATATCCAAAATAAAAAATATATATATACATATATATACACATATATAACAATATTTTTTTATATAAATATATATAGAACTTAAAAAGGAGAAATAACTATCTACAAAGTGTGTGATTAAGAAAAAGTTTATGACAGTAGTAAAAGGAATGTAATAAGTGAGGGACTAAGTAAGTATACCACTCCTGTTATAAAAAAAAAAAAAATAAAAAAAAAAATAAAAAAAAAAAATTAAAACTCATGTACTGTGTCAGTAAGTAATAATGTAGTCATCAATTCAGAATGTAGATTAACTATTGCCAATTCGAAGAATTTAGATAGAAATTAATAAATGAAAATTTTTAATACTGAAAAAAACAAGATAAGACATTATATATCTTAATAATTGAGTTTAATCTAAATAACTTAAAAAAGTGTTCTGTGAATATGAATCTGTTCGTTAAAATGAATCATATAAAGAGACAGAACCTTTAATATTTATAAAAACACTAATTGAATTGAATTATTAAGTTACATTTCTAGTTATTTATGCTAATTGCAATCTCAAAATAAAGACATTTCGTGATAAATTCGAAGGCTAAAAATCGCTGCTATTTCTCGCTACTTTCCTACCACACTGGAGGAGAGAAGTTAGATTCCACAAAAATGTGCATGAGCCCACTGGATACGAGGATCATTGGCTGGACAAAATATCATTTCATTATTTTTTTGTCACTAGAGTGAATTCTTTAAAATTTGTCAATAAAAATGTCGCCAGTGCTATTCAAAATTAAATTTAAAAGATTATAAACAGAAATGAATTTTTAAGTTTACAGTATCAGTGATTCAAAACAAAAGTAAGGAAAATAGCTTCCACGGGAAAACCTGTACTTATCTTACTGGGGGGGGGGGGAAACAATAATTTAAAAATTTAATTCTCATTAGTTTCTGTCTATAATTTACTATTTATTTTAACATTAAAACGTTTAAAAATTCCTTTAATTACAAAGTTATTAAATATTGAAGATAGGACTTTCTTTATTGAATGCATTTCCGATCAGCTGTGTATTGGAAAAGACGAAATCATGTTAGCTGAGATGTATAATAAAGAACGTTTTTTCAAAAATGGGAAGAGAAAAGTAAATTTTGTTATTATTTTTTTCAAAGAATTATATTGTGAGAATGTAATTATATATATATTCAAAAAGAAGTGAGAATTTTGAAAGGTGAAAATAGCAGTCCGCTCCTTTCTTGGAGCGATCAGGATTCCAGAAATATGTATCTTCATGGCATTAAATTCCTGATTGAATCGAATTCCTCATCTTGATCTAAACTTCATTCTATTCCACGCAAGTTTCTTTTTAACTCTCAAATATACAAAGCTTATTTGTCAATAGAGCAAAATACTTATTTACAAACATATTATCAAAATTAAAACAGCTAAAATAAATCTTCTTTTTCAATGCTCAATACAAGGTTTCCTTTTTCTTTTTTATAATAGCTTAAAATGTAATCAATATATGGGAATTAAATCTTTTTCCTTCTTACACTTTCTAAATTTAAGATTGTGACCAAGAAATGTTCAATTGCTACCGCAAAATTACTTGTAGGTTAAAACCAAAAATAAAAAAAAAAGTACTCAAAAACAGGTTCGTTATTTTCAGCATCCTTACGAGAGAGCACTTAATAAATTACCACTTCTAGGAAAAAGCGGTTGTAAAAGGAAACAGAAAAAAAGCGCGCTTTACTCGTTTGTTCGCGCTTAGTGTTCGGCTATAAATAACTTGGGAGTCCCTCCACTGAATGAATCCCCCGCGGCGGCCATTGGCGCGAAAAGGGAGGGCGACACAGCTTTTGTAACCATCTTCATCCCATCGGGCAGTGTTCTTATCAGAAAGCTCGACAAAAGGGAGATTCTTCGGTAACCAGAGACGCTCCTCGGGGATTTTAATAAAAATATAGTTGGAGGAGTTCCAGAAAGATGAGAGAAAAAGAGAATTTCAGATTTTAGAAGTTGAAAAAGATCTCTTTCCAAAGGCATTTGTATAAAAAGATTCAAGGGAATACAATGATTATATTCTTTTAATAGAATATCGTATACCTCTTCGAATAAATTACTTGAAATCAAGATTTATATTCCTGTATATAAAATAATTAAATATAGTAAAATAAGATAGGAAAAATAATATAAACAAATACTTATTTTAAATTTATTTAAACATTTGAGAAAAATTGAGGGCAGTTATATTAAACTGAAATCAGAATAAATTATATAATTTTAATTTCCGTTAAATATATATAACTTTTTACCATCAGATTACAAAGGTCAGTTTTAAAAAAAATTGTTTTTTCTTTTTGTTTTCTTCCTTTTTAACTTTTCGAAGAATTTTCATAACTGTTGGGTGTATAAGTGAGAATGTATTTTATGTATCAACAGAAACAAGTGATAGTTGGAAAATGGTATTTTGGGATCATACACCAAGGCATTCTGCATGATGATTTGTTTTAACAAGGAACGATTGCACAGGATCGATTTATTCATTATAAAAATGTTTTCGAGTGATTTCAGCGTTTATCTCCACACGCGGTTTTATATATTTATTTCTTTTAATGATCAGAAGTTAGGTGCATTTTCGCTGGATTCCAAGGATTCTTAACAGTTTACGCCTTACATAAAACTCGGATGCACGGTGAAATTTTTTAAACGAATGGTTTCACTGCTGATGTTGATTTAATTATTAAGTAGAATTTTAAGAAAATTTATCAAATAAATCTTCCACAGTATTGTATTATTGTATAGTTAGAATGTGTATGCTAAAAGAAAATTACAAAAAATAAATACGTAACTTTTATATTTCTTTAAAAATTATTTAAATTAGTTTTTTTAAAAAATTAAACTACATTAACAATCACTGAAAAGTTAAATAAAAATAATATTCAATTTTGAATTTAAATAGCATTTTTTTAATTCATTATTTATTATAAATTTTACTTAAATTCTCTATCAAAAATGTATGTATGTTTTAAGAGTATAAATAAAAATGATATTTGAAATAAAAAAAATATAGTTAATGACAGCTGTGTATAATAAAAACTCCCAAGAGAAATATCTTGTTAAATTTGTCAAGAAAGTAAAATGCATATTTTTTCAGAAAATAAAGGAAGTGCATTGCGAAGAAAATAACTGATTCGTAAATTTAAGAAAAGGTAAAGGATATTTGAAACAAAATAAGAAAATGTTTAAATAAAGGCTTAAAAAATTGACAAACACGATAAAAGAACTGTAAACATTTACTCAAAAAAGAAATGGAAATTTTTCTTTTACTCTCTTTGCTCTTTTTTATAAGGATTAAAAATACAAAAAATTAACATAACATATTTCTTTTACTTAATTAAGTAACCAAAAAAAAAAAAAATGGAAAAAAACTAAAACTTTTGAAAGAATTTTCATGTTCATCTCCAATACAAACAAGAAAAAAAACTTTCGATTGCTCTTTTTAAAAGCTGAAGATACAAAAACTGGAATGTTGTAACAAAAAATAATTAGTAAAAATTAACATGAAAGATTCAAAAGCTTATCTCTTAGCAATCCAGTAATCGCATTCAAAAACCCTAAAACAAATACAAACAATGAGCAATTTGCTTTTGTTATCTCAACTTGCCCTTTAGGAATTGGAATGTATTCAATTTAGAGCTTCATTTTATAGAGCGAAAAAATTCCTTTTTCCAAACACATATTCCAAATTCAATTAAATTTAAATTGCTTAATACCTTCCAATAAAGCTGTTAAAGACAATTCAATTCTTTGAAAAATTAATCGAAATAAAAACAAGTTGTAATTTTTTTTAAAACACTAAGTTATTAAATGTTTGAAAAAACAAATATCATTAGAGTGTAATTAAAAATTTTATATTCATCAAGAATCATTGAATCATTCTGATTTAAATATACCTATATTAAGATATTATATCCATGAGTGTATAAATGCATTCAGTATTTGATAATTATGATAAATTGCTATCAGTGATAAATACAAGTTGCATTTATTATTTATTGAAAAATATAAAAACAAGAATGTAAAAGTATGGGACAACATTACTCGCCTAAACTAGGCTGCAAAAGTTTAATAATAGTTTTAATAGCGTAATTCTAAGTAAAATTTTATGTGTAGAAATATCATTATGTTAGGTCAAATTTTAAGGTCACTTTTTTTCAACTAAAGGTAGACATAATTCGCATTCTATGTTCTATTTTTATTTTCATGTGGAACAATTTTGGGGATATTGATTTCCTTTATTGTACTTAATGGAACATCATTTTCTGATAATGTTGGTAGTATTTGATAAACAACTTCGATAAAAACTCAGTTACATTTTTGAGTAAAAACGCAGGAAGGCAGAAAAAGGGAAAAAAATTTTGCAGCAATATTTTTAACTTCAATAGTACTAAAAGTAAAATACGATGCTATGAGGTCGTTTGTAGTAAAAGATATGTAAATTTTTTGAGCGAGATTAAGTTTACATGTTTATCAAATGTATTTTCTTAAAAATAGATATAAGTTTCTTGACATATTTTTGTTTTGTCATAATAGTTTCCAACTGTATTTTTCAACCACAGAAAGACGTGTTGGGAGCCCGAAATGCTATAAATACGCCACTTGGTTCTCTTTTAAAATTGTAAGCTACTTTAGAGAATCTGCATATTTTGAATTTTATTATATAAGCAATGATGAGATAAATGATGATAAACGATCATATTAATGATGTCGTCGTCGATGTTAATATCGAGTCAATGATGAGTTAAATGTTATTAAACATTTATTGAGGACTGATATAATTGGTGTCTGAGTTAATTGGGAGATATCTTCTTTAGAAAACATATTACCGTTGTTTTTGTAAGGTCTAGTACCCTTTTCGTGATATAGCGCGACAGTTTGGAACTGAAGATTCAGGAGTTGATTTCGTCACTTGACACTATTTCAAATGGCGAAGTAACTAATTATAATTACCGTCTAGGGATGCTGTAAGAATTAAGCTGTTTTAAGCCTATTTCAGTAGTTTAACCTAAAAACTGTAATTAAAGTTCAATGAATTCTAGTTGTTAGCATCGCAAAATATATACTTCTCAATTATGATGATGATTCAGTATCAATTATGAAAACGAATTTTTAAAAGGTTTGTCATTTATACATTGTCCAAGTTTAAATGTAATTCGTAGCTTGTTGATTTTGAATTTTACAGTATAAAAAGCTATATTTAAATACTTAAAAATTAACTTTAAATATAAAGAGGAGAGCTATGCTTGTATTTTACAAGAAAACTTATTTCAGTCAATACTGCTTGAATCAATACCAATAGCAAATCTAAGGAAATTCGAAAGTAAATTACGCTTTCATGGAGTAACTCCATCCCCACAGCAGCATTATCTGCCCTGCAATCTGAGAAGTTAAAGTCATACGTTTACCAGGAATTCTCGAGCGCATTCTACCCGACTCGGATACACCAAGAACCCAGCAAGAAAGATCTTTGCCCATTACATTCGCTCTCCTTTTTGACAAAGAGCGCTAATTTCATTAAGCAGGTACATACATCCTCGTGTATTTGTTTAATTTCAAGAGCAAATGCTGCAAATGTAAATGAAATCTAAGGATCCGCACATACGAGACTAAACTGCTTTGCTCCATGTTGTTATAAAGAGAAGGTATAGAAGGTATTCAAGGCTTATAATTTGAAGTTCGTTTTTGAAGTCAATAAAAATATTCGACGTTTAAAAATCTTGAGTTAAAATGAAGCCTCGGAAAAACATAATAAATTAAAAAGACACTATATGTTTAAATTGAACAAAATAATTTTCAATATGGAAGAATTTGACAGAAATTAATGTCAGTACATTTCAAAATATTGGTGAAATAGAAGAATTTAATTAAAATAAATTTGAAAAATTGAAGAATTTAGTAAAAAAAAAAACAATCTCTGTAATAAGGTTGTTAAAATTAATTTATGGTGATTATTAAACTAAGCATTTAAGAATAAGATTTTATTAAATGAAACTGCTGGAAGAAGATAAGTCAAAGAAATGTTACGATGTTAGAAGTATATCAAAGAATATAACGGTTCGCATAATTGAATCTGACATAATATGAAATTATTATATGAAACTGATAAAAAAGATGACATAATATGAAATTTTCTTTTCTTTTAAATAATATTTTATTTTTGGATACTGATTTCAAATATTTGTGTTTTCAATTTTAAAAGCTCTTTATGTTTTCCGTCCATAACAAGCTTTTAATCTTTAAGAGTTGTTGTGGTTATGAATCGAGCTCCAGTGACTCAGTAGCTTCACTCCGCTTTCCGTTAAGATAAGTAAAGAGAAGTATTTTGCAGTGGGTAGGGAGGAAAAGTATCCATGTTAATCTGTGACTTTCAAAGTCTTTCCGCTGATATAGCATGGATCAGGAGAGGAGGGTGCCAGCTCAGTGGGACTCGTCACCTGACCGTGGTTCAAAATTAGGAGGCGCTTGATGATGTGCGAGTTTTCCAAATCTTTAAAGCCAAAGGTACAATCTGCCTTTCCTAGACCGCTAGTATGTATGTGGTTATGATTAAAATATTAAAAGATCGGAATCAAAAATTGAGAATATCAGCTATGAAGTAAACCGTGAACTAGTTTAATCGTGATTTGTTCATTGTACTTTTCTAGTGAAATTTTTATTTATAACAAAATTTTTATTAAACCTCATATTGTATACCATTATTTGTTGTTATTGTTAACTGAATACAATATAATTTTCAGCTGAATCTTGGTACGAAAAGCTTATCATTAAAAAAAAAGCGATCAGAAAATTTGATTTATTTAAGCATTATTAAATAAATAATTTGTTTATATATTAGCAATACATTAAAGAATACTATTATTAATTTTAATTAATCAAAATTACTGCATTATATTAAATAAATAATTTATTTAATTCGAATTGTTTTTCTATTCCGTTTAACAGTAGTATGGCATTTTTCCCAAGCGTAGATTAGTTTCTGTGATTTTAATTTAAAATAAAAGAACAAATTAATTATTTCTTTATATACTGCAACACAAAAATGACAATTTAACATATAGGATGAGTTTTTATACATTTACTCAAAGATGAATTCATTTTTATAATTATTTTGAGTTGTATTTTTCATGACCTTATTAAAAATTGCTGTAGTTTAATGCTTTATAAATTTAAAATATTTTGAGTTTATTTATATCAAAATATGTTGATAATATATATATTTAATCATAACGAATGAAAAGTTATAGATTGCATTCTAATTCATGGATAAATAATTAAACGTAACATAGTTACGTTTCAAATATAAAATCTGTTCACCTAAATTTCTTATCTAAGTAAAGTTAACATTATCATTAAGGTAATATTAAGAATAAATATAAGGAATTTAACGTACTTTAGAAAAATAATAAATTTTAGGAAAAGGATTGAGGTGAATTTTAATTCTTTTTAGTGAACAGTAACAATAATTTCATCTTAGCAATATTATATATATATATATATATATTAGGGGTAATTAATTTCCTTTATATTTTTTATGTATACAAATAATTTAATAAGAATTCC
>JAPDSC010160845.1:0-13813 GCA_026290005.1 Latrodectus geometricus
GAAAATTTATAAAATTCAAAAATGCAACAAAATTTAGAAATTTCATCGTAATCAGAAAATTTATGGCAGAAAAATGCAATAACTGAATTAATAGCTGCTACAAAAAAATTCATACGTATATATACATACTTCATACATATATATAATAATAGAATTAATAAATTGAGGCTTTATTATGTATACAAATGTTTTACATATGGCTAAAAAGAACCCAATCTATCAACATCTGGCCACTCAGACACATTTAAATTACAATAAAAGTAAAAATGTAAAATCCAACATAAAACAATTTAAATTCTAAAATTTCAAAAGATTAAAAAAGTCTAAAATTTCAAAGTTTAAAATGCTAGAGGGGGAGACTATAAATAGTCAGGACATGCAATCCTTCGCCATCCAATATAACTTGCAAACATCACCTTGTTGAAGAGTAGGGTCCAGGCCTGGGCAGACGAGTAGATGGTCCCTATTCATATTGTCTACCTTTCAGATAGGACAAAGACTACTGGTCAAGATGCCAATTTTCTTAAGATGTTCAGCTAGGCAGTCATGACCAGTGCTAAATTTAAAATTGGTCAATCTCAATCTAAAACACTAGTTCTTTATATGGTCTGTGACCAAACTTTTTCCAATCATTTTTAATATTTACCCATAAATTGTCTCTGGATTTATTAGACAGGTCCTTATTACAGTTCACCATGAACTATAATAAGGACCTGTACATATATACAAATGAATTATATGCATTATGCATGCAAATGAATAAACATTAATATTTATCATGCATTTATCTCTTGCTTCTCACCTGGTAAGATGCCTGCTATCTTCATGAACTTCCATTTCCATGCTTTTAAATTCATTTAATTCCTTACGTATTGCAGCCTAAAATAAAAAATAATTTATGCTCACAACATGCTCTTTTATTATATAATTATAAATTTATACAAAAACATTTAAAATTTTCTTTAAAATGTATTAAACTTCATACTATATTTCTAAATTACTCAAACAATATTTTCATACTTTCATTACAAATTTCTTAAAATTTATACAACAAAATCAAATTTACTTTCATTAAATATTTTTTTTTTTTTTTTTAAAGGAAAGTAATTTCAATTGAATATTTTTATTTCTCATTCACATGAGAAAAATGGTTACACAGTAACAGAACTTCAGTTAATCCAAAATTAGAGTTAAGAATAAAGGTCTTATTCAAAAAAATTACATAAATAAAAAATAAAATAAAAAAACATTACACTTTTTTTAAACTTATTAAATTAATAGCATCATATTTTTCTATGTAATCATTTTCTATTTATGATAACTCAGATTTATTGAATTACATGAGCAATTATAGAACTTCCATTTTTCTTAGCCTATTTTCATTTATTACAAAAACAATAATGCTTAACTAAACAAAGAAAATGTTTATTCCAAGTATATTTTCTGTATTTGCTTTCAAATTTTGTCTATCTTCAACCCATAACTTCATGATTGGACAAATATGGAAGGATTAAGGAAATCTATTGTAAGTATAAATTTTAAATAATTTTTACTTTTAACATGAACTTTATAGTTTTTGCACAGCTAAATTTCACTTTAAAAAAAAGAGCTCATTGTTTATATTAGGCAGGTAAAAGGTATTTCTTCAACATTTTTGTTAAATGTGGTGAATTTAGGTGGTGGATATTAAAAGGCTTTATATTAGCCCTTAGACTGTCTACCGAGTAATATCAGCAACAACACTCAATACAAGAATCAAATTTACAATTAACTGAACAAAAAAATCCAGATTCAGTTGCCAGTTCAACATTAATTTGAATTGTTGATTTTTAATTTAATCAAAAGTACTTTTATATCATTTTAATTTATTAGCTTAAACAAGTTAATAAACAGAAAAATCAGAAAGCAAAAATTGTCATGAAAATAAAAGTACAATACTTTGGAATGACTTTCATTGAAAATATTTTTTTTCAATGAAAGTTTCTTTTGACAAATATTAGATTATAGAAATATTTAATACTGCAGAAAACTTATTTCATACCTATTTTCCATTCATAAGACTACTTAAAACAAACATTAGTTCCACAATATAGCATCTCTATCAAACTAAACTACAATATTTAATAATAATAAAATAGGAATATCTGAGCAAATACAATAATAAATCACATCAACAAAAATTGTAAATGATACATTTTAACCTTGAATGATTTTACAGCTAGTTTTCATAAGACAGTAAATTGATATTTAAGGTGGTTTATCATCAATTTATGTAGTCTAAGTATATGCATCTTATTTCTTAAGTTTTTATTTATAATTTCATATAAATACTTGATGGCGTAAGACCCCAGCCAGATCTGAATTTTAAAATTGGACCAAAGTTGAAGACAAGTTTTAGAAGCTTGTCTTCTAATATTTGCAGAATAAGAAATAAACTTTTGAGGAAAAAGAAAAGAATTGTGAGATCAATATACTTCAGTAAATTTCTTTAAATTTTACACAATGGAAACTATCAGCAATATTGAAATATGAATTACTAAGTTTAATGTTTAAGAAAACATACCATATTGAAGCAGTTTTGCAAATTAGAAAATTTACCTTATCTCTGGGAGTGAGTCTCGTCCATGGTTTGTCAGCTCTTCTGTCATAATCTTGCGCTTGTGTTACTTCGACATAATCATTGAAACGAATAATTTTTCTTTCTTTAAGTTCTTCAATTGTAGGGCGAAAGCTTAACTAAAATAATTGAAATCAGTATTAATACTAAAATAAATTAAAAAGAAGATTTTAAAAACTTATGAAAAAATTTCTAGAATAAAGTAACTTTTTGCATTTGTGAATCAGTATAAGCCAAGATTTAATAACATTACAGTCAATGACATGTAGTATGAAGAATGAAGTATAATTTCTCCTCTTTTAAAAGTTTCAAAATTTTGATTAGTGCAAAACTTCAGTAACATTTTTAAAAAAGTAATATTGCATTCTTTATTGAATTGGAAAACGCTACTATAGACAATACTAGAATCACAATTTTTATAAATCGAAATAAAATACACAGGAAGAAAACCCCATATAAATTAAAAATAAAACTTCAAAATTAATAGTAACAGAAAACTCTTTGGATAAAAATAGGATTGCATATTAAAAGTGTCACTCTATAACAATGTCATGTGCAGGAAAGCTCATGAAAATAAACAAGATTCATTTGAAAATAATTCTTGAGTTTTGAATGCATTATGTTTGTGGGACCAGGTTTAAGAGAAGATACTAGATAGTAAAATACTGAATATTCATAAATTAGAGGTTTGTAAAAACAAGTATCTACTGAATATTTTTTCATTGAACTTTTGAGTACAAGACAAAAACTATTAATTCACAGTAACTCACCTTTCTAATTAATGTGTTCTTTTTTTGTTCTTTCTCAATCCGTAATTCTTCGGCTGACTGATCTACAATAGATTAAAAATTCACTTTAAAATTTTCAGCTAAAAAACAGATTTAATCAACATCAGAATTTTAAGATATCATACATCATGAAATTGAAAATAAATCTAGGAAGTGAAATGGCTTGATTATTCAAGCTGGAACTAGTCTTTAAGCATATCATACAATAGAAATTCAATACATTATAAACATAAGTAGGAAGTTCAATATTTTAAGATAACGGATGCAAGAAAAACTACTCACATTTTAAAATATTTCTCTGTTCAAGCTCTTCTGGTGTTGGCCTCAAGCTCAACCGCCTAAGATTAGAAATTACAAATATTATAATAATTATAACAAATATTGTTTAATTTTCTAATAAAATAAAAAATTTTTATATATCAACAATTCAACATGTGCATATTGGGTAGTTTGGAAAGATATTTGGCTTTATATGAAAACCCTACATCGAATAATTTTTTTTTTTTTAATTGTATAACATCAATTTGATTCAGATGGGGAGAATGAAATGGCTTTCCCAACTAAGAAAATTCTTTAAAATTGAAACACTGGCTCAAAATGAATTTATAAGATTAGAGTCTTCATAGAGCAAAATTAGCAACATGGTACTAAAAAAAATTATGGTGTTTGTGTAAAATCAATAACTCTTAGGGCAAAAAATTTATATTCTGTGAAAAAAGAAAATCTGCATTGCAAATAATATTTTAATTTTGCTCTCAAAATTCTTTGTAAAATAAATAAAACATATTTGTTGAGTGGATTGTCATTTTTACCACCGAACCATAACTTTTTTCCACACACAAGCTAATTAGATAAGGATCAATAGTTTAAAATAGATTCTGAATGGCCTTGCATCTCAAGTTTAAAGAATAATTTAAATCCAAAGACCATAATGCTAGTCATTCCGCTGACAATTTGGCAAACATTTTGTTTAAGAAATATTTCTGTTTAGATTTATTATGAGAATAAGCAGTGCATTATCAATAGAAATTTAGCTTGAATTCAGAAACATTGAAAACTGAGAGGCAATTAAAAATGTTCACAACAGAAATTGTCAAAATAAATTCCAAAACTTTATGGAAATATAAATTCAAGCTTGCACATAAGTCAACTTATATACTAATTTCAAAGCAGTATTTTATATGAAAAGCATTTTATATGGAATGATCTTAATGCTTAAAATTTTAGAACTTTTGCTATAGCTTTAAGAAAATAATGCTATACCTATGTTTAATATCACTATCACAGCTTTGTTGTGCTTTGCATATAGATAAAAATTTTAATTTCAATAAATTGAATGAATCATCTAGCTGACTTAATAACTTTTTATGTGTTAACTTCATATTGGAGATCCTTCAGTACAGTAAATTTATGATTGAATGTTCTAGTAAATTAAGACTATTCTTTACCAAGTCATCCAGGTAAAAAATTTCATTTTGTAAACAGGAATGATATTAACAGTCTGACTTTGTTGTGCATATACTTAAAGATTTTACAAGATATAACCTTTTAAAAAATACACAAGAGAAATGATTTTATTTTTTAGAAATTCGTTGAGTGAAAATTCTATGAATTTCACATGTTATAACAACTAATATTCAACGGAAGCAAAAATACAAATTATGTAAATCAATAATTTCTGCATTGTAGTTACAGAACATTTTATACTCTATTATTGGAAGATTCTATATTAATATATTTTAATAAACTTACCTAGTGAGTTTCTTCTTTACATCCTCTTTATTTTCATGACTTTCTTGTTCAGAGTGAGCAATATAAATATTTTTGTCAATTAATTCCTGTATATCTGGGCGTTGGGCTAATTTTAAAGCTAATGAATCTTTACGAGCAACTTTAGCAACTTTCCTGCCTGAAAGAATTTTTTTTATTTATTTCCATTTAATTTGTAAAACTAAAATGATAAGTTAATACATTAAAAAAATAAAGAAAAACTTAAGCAACTCAAAGTCAGAAATATTCACATAAACATGAAAAATGCCAGTGAAATGATTAACAAAAAAATCTAGGCAAAATCCAGTTCTAATCTAGAATATTTCTTTAATTTAAGGAATTTAATAAATCTAAAATAATTTAAACTGAACAGAAAACATCTTAAGATCGCCCGAAATTTTGAAAAAATTTAAATGGGAAATTACCAAATTTTAACAATATAAAACTTCATTTCAATTCAGAAAATACTACTTATTATGGCACATTACATTAACATTTTTCAACAGACTTATGTTAGTATAATATTCAAAATTATAATAAATTCAATGAAAGAAATTCAAAGAAAAATCTGTGAACTACTAATAATTTTTTTTTAATATAAAGGATAAAAAATAATTGAAGTTATTTAATGCAGTTAAATGGAAATTTTTGTATATATTTTAAAATACTTTGTTGTATAGTACTATTTGAAGATAGATCTGTTGAACTAATAGCTACTTAAAATTTAAAGTAAGAATTAGTTAGATATTTTTTTTTCCAACAAGCATTTTCTCTTTAAATTATATTTTCCTTCAATATAAATAATTTTTCATAATTCAGTTGTAAAAATAGTTGATTAAATCTTATTTTAACCTACCCCATCGCCAAGACAGGAATGTATTTCAAACTTTTTATATTATGATTCTACGACAGCTTCTGGTGTGCATGAAAGTTAACTGCAGTTCTGATAAACTTAATTTCATGGGATATGAATTGGTTAAAATGTTTTCTTAAAATTTTTCTAAAATTAAAAGTTTTAAACGTGGAGCTTCAGTTAATTTAATTTCAAGTTGGAAATGTTTCAGAGCATATTTGGGGTGAAAAATTATTAATTTTTTAATTTTGAAAATTTATTAATGTGAAGATTTCTTTATATTTGTATTTCAGTTAAGTAACACCAGAAAAATTAAATTTTCTAATTCACTGCCTGAAGGAACTTACAAATAAGTACCTCTGATAAAAAAGTTTTTTTTTTTTTTTTTTTTTTTTTTTTTTTGCATTTATCTTTTTATACATAAATTGGTTTAAATCTGTTAATATAGTAAGTAACTTCCTAATTAGATATTATGTAATATTTTGAGGTGTCTAATTTGGGCTGATTAACTATAATTTAAGAAACAGTGTAATTTACATCACTGATTTAGTTTTAGATCAGTTTTTTTATCAAAGCCCAGAAAACTACTTAGGATATTTTAAGGTGGGCAACACTACTCAATAAATTAAAAATCTGTTATTCACTTTATTCAGGACTCCCTGCACAGTATGAATTTTTAAGATGTGTCATTTTATTGTCTATGACAAAGTTAGAATTAAAAAGAATTTAGAAAGATTTGTTACTGGCCAAGTATGTATATTGGTCTTGATGAATAGTAATGTTATTTTAGTCGTTTCATTATAATTTCTAATATTTATTCTAATAAATTAAGTAAAATTTATTTTCTAGCATTTTGTCAAATAGATGTGAAAAAATATGATGCTGAAATATTCAGGATCCAAAACTACATAAAATCTTGTAATTTTGGTTGGCGAAAAAATGTTCAATTTCATTTTTTCACTGTTGACAAGTGGGCTGAAATAAGATTTCACCAAAGATCTCTTTGTATGTATACTATTTCAAAAACATAATTTAATTATCCAAAGAAAGAAAGAAACACTACAAATTTTCTTTCAGTATTAGAATTTGATTAAAAGTTTCGATTTATCTTAATTCTAATAAATTTCTTTTTGCAAGTACTAAACTGATTCTTAAGTGAATCTTTTTCTGGAGCAAAATCCAAAAAATTACAATGCAGACCTTTAATAAAGCAACAAATTTAAAAAAAAAAAAAAAAAAAAAAAAAAAAAAAAATTAAAATGCAAACTTTTTTGGAAAAGGGTAAAAAACAGGTTTATAAAATAAAAATTTTATAATATATAGAAACAAAAATGGAATAAAGGTAGAGCACAAAGACATTTAAAAACAGCGTACAAATGACTCACTTTAAACAAACAGATTTCAAAGGAGTATTTAATAAAAACTTTATACAATTATTTAAAATTATTACATTGATTGCAATAGTTTCATAATTTAACAGAATTGGACAATACACATATCAGTGAAAAATCTGGATTAAATGAAATTAGCTATAAAATATCTTTAAAACAAATTTTTGGTAAAAAGATGCTTATAATCAAGTTTTTTATTAATTTTAATCTATGACAAAGTTAGAATTAAAGTTATGAAATAATATTATGAATTGTTTAGAGTTAAAATTTAATAAATGTAACGCGTAATAGAATACCACTGTAGATCAATATTTATCAATAGGTCAGCTATTAAGGTATGCCCATTTGGATAAAAACTCGAGAATAACATGTGTTTATATATTAGCACACTATTTTTCCCAGTAGATTAAAAAAAAAAAAAAAAAGTAAAGCAGCACAGGTTACTTTTTGCATGAACTTGTGCGTCAATATAAATTGTTTAATATAAAGTAATCTAAGTTTCTAGGTGAGAGCAGAAAAATTCATCTTTTTTAATTTGTGTTACAAAATGAGGTAATTAAAATAATTTAGATTGTCATTATAAATCAATCAATCTAAAAATTATTTCAGAAAATATTAACACAAAACCTTCCTTGTGATCAGTTTCAAATAATGAAAAATTTTCTTTTAATACTCACTGGGAGATTTTAGTATTGAATAGTTTAAAATTTGCACTTTCTTTAAGAAGCTAGAAGTAAAAACATTTTGTTCATTATATAAAATATTTATAATTTTTTATTAATATTGAAATCCCAGTATGATATTGATATAGATTCTAGTATGCTAATTGTATAATGATATTTTGAGTTATTATATTATTGAGTTATTACAATATTCATATCATGGTTTTGACTGAAAACATTGTATAAAAATATACAAAATAAATAGGAAAATTATAAAAATCAAAACTTTGCCAATTTAATGAAAGTTTTGTACTAGTGTGAAATATTTCTGTTGAACTAAAATATTTCTGGAATGAAGCATATAGAGTTTCTGGAATGCAGCATATAGAGCTATTCTTATATAGAGCTATTCTTATATAGAGCTATAGCTATTCTTTATAAGTTAATAATTTGAAGAGGAAAAAAATTTCTACTCAAAAATTCAAAAGGTTTGGTGTATTATTTGGAATGATTTTCCTTGTAATACACTACACTAAGATTTAAATACTCATTAACACTTAAAATATAAATAAAACAAATTTGATTATACTTTAAACAGTGATAATTGGTACTGTTCTTTGTTATTTTTAATGTTTTTTAAAATATTAGATTCAAGGGCATTAAGTTTAAATTAACAGTTGAATTTAAATGCCTTACATTCTTCATCATCACCATAATAATCCTTCCACAATATCGGATTGTCAGACTCAGAATCTGAATCAGAATCTCCAACTGATACAGAAGGAAATGGACGGGTATCATGATCATCTGAGGAATCCCTTGTATTTTGATGCCTGAAAAATAAAAAGATTTGAAACAGATATTTGAAAATTCAAACAGTTTAATTAACAGTATGAAACATTGTTTCTCATAGGTCAGGATATTCCATAAAAAGAATGCATTAGTATTTTGAAATATTTCATTATAACATTTTCTATAATATTTTTTAATGTGGCCATGACTATAATGTACAGCTAAACAATAGAACTTATCAATGCTGCAAACCTTCCAAATTGATAGAACTTTGAAGTTACATGAATAATTTATGAGAGCATTCGATTAAATATCTGCAACAAACTTAAAGTACTATTTACTATCTGATATTATGATTAATTATTGTTGGAGGGAAAATAGAAACTAACTTTTCAAAATAAAAATCACTTGACTGCTTCATTTTTATAGGAACCATTCCATTTTAAGAACTTTAAAGGAAACTCAGAAATATTGGGAAAAATAAGGACAAGGTAATTCAAGAGGTCTGCATTCCTTCTCTCTCTGTAATACCTTACAATTTAAGATATTTAATAAACTGACAATGCACTTTGTCTAGATTCCTGGAGAATCTTCATAAAAAAAAAAAAAATTAAGGACTGATAATCTCCAAAATCTCAGTCAAAAAGCATTTTCATTAATCTGTTGTTAAACAATGTGAAATCTAGAAATCGTGATGAGGGAAAAAATAAAATAATGCACCTTATTCAACCAAAAATATACCTTATTTTCCTGTATATAATCCGCATGACCCTTTTTTTTTTTGGAGGAAAAAAATTGTCGCATAATCTGCAGCGGCATATAATACATGGCAATTTTTTTTTTGGAGAATAGTCTAAAATTTGTACTACTGATAATATGGATGACACATTAAAAAAAATGCACAGTATGATTAAAAATATAATAAAATGACAGAAAAAATCATTTATTAGGAAAAAGATCTGTCTGGATCCACCTTGTGCAAAGTGCGATACACTTGTGATAAAAGCATGAGATTGATCAAGAATAATTTTGAGAAGAGATTCTTATTAAAAGCTGTATATGGATAAGTTTTACAACTTTTAAAACAATGTTAAACATATTTAAAAAAATATATTTGCTTTGTTAATATTTAAATGAAAGAAATGGATAGTTTAAAACAGCATATTTTTTACATTATTTTTTTATATTGCACATGCTTTGTTTACTTCACATTAACAAGTTTGTCACTTTTTTATTTGCTTTTGCTATAGCTTTAAATTTAAAATCTACTAGGTAACTTAAAAGTTTTTGCTTCCTTATGACGATATATGAATTTAAATATTTTCAAAACGAAACAACTAACATCAGGACAAATTAAGAGATCGCATTAGTGAAATACAACTGTAATATCTTTACGGCGAACCGAATTCGTTTTTGAATGCAATTGGACAAAGTTAATTATAGCTTAAATAACTCAGAAGTGCCTTTGTACCACCAGTTATTTTATGAAATATAAACAGCATTTCTTTCAAAACTTTCTTGCAAGCTTTTCTGAAGATTATTTTTTACCAGTTAATCCGTAGTGGAGTATAATACGCACAACGAAATTCCGAACTTTTTTAACACATAAAAAGCGGATTATACACAGGAAAATACGGTACATAATTGTACTTTTATAAGAAAGTAAATTATGTGAGAAATTTCAATTATTAAATTTAAGAAAAACTTTGTTTATCTAGATTTTTTAATTACCTCAATATAATGATATCAAGATTCATTATATTATAGCAAATGTATTAGAAGCCAGGAATATTCAATTATTTCAGTTGTATGTAAATTATAAATAGACTTTTTTTTAAAAAAAAAAATCAATAAACTAAAAATTAATTTGTTAATTTTTAAATGTAGCATTAGATAAAAAAAACAAGCCTTTAAAAAATAAACACAGCACTATTTAAAGACAATGATTTTAATATCGAATGTCCAACTCTGATTAGATATAGAAAATCATTTTTAATTTTCTTAATAAACATTAACTTTTTCTCTATCAGATATCTAAACATGATATCTTTCATCAATGTTTTTAAATCTATTTTGACTATTATATATAATTTAAAGAAAAAAAAAAGTCAACTAAAAATAAGTATTTTACAAATTACAATAAAAAGTCTTTTTTATAGAAAGACTTAAATTATCAAAAAATTATATGCTGTAAATTTAATCAAACTGCACAGTAAATATTAAGAAATTTTACAAAGCTATATAAGTAAAACTTGAAAACAATGGATCATAAAATAATTGTATGCAAGCCTTTTTGAATAATGTCAGATATTTGCACTTTAAATTATATTTTTATTTTCTGACCATTACACTCTCCTAAGAGAAAGAATCATTCACTAGTAGTGATTTTAGTTGTTCATTCTAATAGCTGTTATTTTCTTCATGGAAATGAAGATTATTAAAACATTTACTACAAAAATTACTCTCAAGAGAAAACAGCTTCAATCGAACTAAACTGAGATGCATGCATGTAGAAAGAATAAATACAAGTAATCTCTTGTTTAACAATAGATGGAATCTAATCTAGGACCTTCCACATAGAAAAGGTAAAGCCAATATTGAAACATTGTTGAACTTGATCTTAAAGAATTGTTTAAAATACATGAATTTATTTCACAAGAGGAATTACCTATTCTGAACTATTTGCAACCTTTGGAAATCAGAGCATGTAAAAGGTCCTTTCTTCTTTAATGCACTTTTCTTGGGCATGGCTGACATAGGATGAGGTTCTTTGGCAGGAATCTCCTCAACTGTGGAGACATTAATGGCAGGCTCACGCTGAGTTACATACACAACACAGGAGGCTGGGATGTCAACTTCAGTGGCATTTCCCTCTTCTGGATCACTCTGCACAGTAGGAGGATCTAGAAATTTTAAATATTTTAATTTTTACATTAAGGGCATTTTTAAATCTTATTAGCATAATTTTTTTAAAAAAATTTGTACTTTATAAATGGGCATTTAAAATTTATTAGATTAGAATAAATTAAAAACTTCAAAAATGAGAAAATTATCAACTTTTATAATTTTAAGAAAAGCATACTGAATTGTACACGAAAATTTACATAAGTGACCTTATAAAATATTTCCATTCCCCTAAAGCTAATTAAAAATTGAAACAATTTCAATAAATAAATTTTAGGGTGAAAATGCGCTTTAGGTCCCCTACTTGGCGAGTTTTTAAAATCACACATGCCATAGCAAAAATTCTAATGCTATTTCAAAGTGAAACTTAATTAGCGACCAAAGAAAAGGCTAAAATAAAAGAGTAATGAGTATGCGCAGAAAAGCGCATCAAATTCGCAAGTTGGCGAAGTAAGGGGACCTAAAGCACAAATTAACTAATTTTAATAAATCCAAAACTTAAAAAGCATCAAACCTACTTTTGAGCATATTCACCTTAACATTGAGGAACATAAATTCATTGCAATTGAAACTATATAATGTAGGCAATACCTAATCATGAAGCTCAAACTTTCTGGGGCCTAATATCCAGTCAGTTATTTTAACACAATACATTATACCAAAAATAAACTGAAATGTTTTAAATGTATTTTGAAAGCCTAACATTTTCTTTATAAATAAAACCACAGAAAAAGTACTTTTATAATCTTTATACTTAATTCCAACAACAAATTTATGCATTTAATATTAGAATGGAAAATGGATATTAGACTGGACTTATGTTTGTTAAACTTAACCAGAAACACACAACAAAAATGTTTGATATGCATAACAAAAATGTTTTTAAATGCTGCTTAATATATGATTTTGACTCAAATTATTCAATATAATGAATTCAAGAAATAAATAAGGCAATAAACAATCAATAAAAACTGAATTATCATGACTACATTCTCTAAAGATAAATTACCTGACTTATTTTTAGAGATAGTAATATTCAGAAATTTTACGTAAAAATGCAAAACCATTTTCAAATAGTAAAAAACATTTTTCCTAATTTTAAACATAACCAATGGTAGTGATACTTTGATAATCTTAATTTCAATAACATCATACATTTTTAATAATTAAGTCATACAAACAGATATCTGATATAATATTTTATAATTATGTCAAAAGAAATAAGCTATATTATCTATTGTTAAGAAAGTCATTTCATTATTCCCATCATTCAGATGGGAATATGACTGATCATATTCCCATCGGCCACTGATTTTTGCCACTGAAATTAATCATTTTAAGAGTATGAAATTATGTTATAACCAGAAAGATGGTAAAAGATATTGGACTAGAATTGACAATATACAATTCAATAAAATATTTGCTACTATTCCAAATAATCACATTTAACATATTTCTATAATAAATTCCATAAAAGGAAAAGAAGTATATTTAAAAATATAAAAGGGATAAAAAAAACTAAAATTCAAAACATAGAAGTGTTTTAACAAAAAATTTAAATTAAAATTTTTTATTTCAAGATATTAACATTTCAATATTTGCTACAGTCCATTTATATAGATGTCATTTCTTTAGATTTTCATAAAAATCAGATTAAAAACTAAACACATAATATTTATCAAATTAAATAATTATTAAGTTTATCTATTTAATAGATTAATATTTAGCAGAAAATATCAATAAACAGTTAAAAATATAAGAAAACATGCATTATTTTCAAAAATTTTAATTTACTTCTTTATTGACATTCTACAGATAAAATATGAATTTAATGTTTTGCAAATAGAATTTAAAAAATAACTTAAAAAACAAAAGGAATATTTATATTAAATACAATAAATGAAAATGTAAAATAAGCCAACTAGAAATATTGGAAATTATTAGTCATTATAAATATTTTAAAAGTATGGTAGAGTTCAAATATTTTTAAAAAGGATGTGCTGATTTGACTTGTCTATGAGTTTTATGAAGCAAAT
>JAPDSC010160848.1:0-20246 GCA_026290005.1 Latrodectus geometricus
CAAATGCATTATTTTATTATTTATATTTAAATGTTTTCTAATATATGTTTTATAATATCACATGTAGTTGTTTTCAAATTTGATGAATTATTTTACTGGAACATTTTTTAATAAATGCAGTCTATTAAAATTACTAATTGGCGAAAGTTTTAGAAATATTCTAGAGTGTTTTTATAACGATGACTTAATTAATCTTTCTTTGTTTGAATTTCTCCTAGTAGTAATAATATGATAGAACATTTTATCTAATTTCTTCATAGGTTTGTAATATAAGATGCGTTATTCTATTTTTGAAGTTGAAAAATTAATATTTTACTGCTAAAATTGAGATATTTGAAAAGTTGATCATAGGATATAAAAATATGCCCTAAAATTGCTTTCTTTATGTAAATTTAGATTTTTTCATTGAACTATATTGAACGCCATTCCAACAGAAAAAATCCATTCTATTTCATTGTCTTTTATGCAAGCGTTGTTTTTGAGGAATATATTCTAAATATTTACCACATCCATATATATTTTAGCTTAATTAACAATATGAATTTCAATAAAAACTACTTCTATCCTTTTAATTAAAATGTTAAATTTCTTTACTATGTTAATAGAAGAAACTACAAAATGTAAGGTACTTCAAAGACTTTATCCCCGATGAAATTGGTGAAATATCAGAGTCACAACATCAAAATTTCATCATGAAAAAGAAAATAGATAATAATTTCATAAGAAAAGTATTAGCTAAGCAAAGTTATATAATTCCTTTTTAAATATGCTATTCAAGAATCATATTGAACAGCAGCATGCAAAATATTTCAAAAGTTGAACAAATAAGTAAGGCTAAAAATCTGGAATTTGTCACAAAAATTTCCTTTGCATAGTTAATATAACTTTCTTTTATCCTGAGTATAAATTAATAATCAAATTTAAATTAGAATAAGAAATATTTATAACTTTAAGAAGTATAACTAATTTATCGGTTTTAATTTGCACAGTTATAGCAAATCTGACTCTTTTTATGGTGCAAAGATAATGTTTGATTTAAAAATGAAGCCCTTTGAGCAGTATAGATTGCAATTAATCAAAAAAATTTCAATTCAATAATGACGAACTCATAAAATGTTAAGGAATAGCAAAAGGAAGTGCAAAGAAGAAAAAACGCAATATGAAATTCTATGCAATATATATATATACATTAGCTGAATTATAATATAAATGGAATCCACCAAAGAGTGTGAAAGTAATTACTTAAAATGTTTTGCCATTTTCCATTATTTTTTTTTGGTCTTTATACTACTATTTATTTCAAAAAACAAATTAATCAGAAAATATATCATTCACGAAATAGATATGGGCACTGTAGGTCTTGGCCTATGGAGCCAGTCGTGCAACAAAGTTTAGTTTTGCTGTTTTTCTATTATGCTTTCCATTATGTACCTACAAGTATTTAAGAAAAATATTCTGTAGAATTTATTTCAATAGGTAAAATTAATGTCATACAGTTATTTACTGTTTGTAATAATGTAGCATTCATTTACATACAATGAAAAAAGTAGGCTTGAAAGGGTTGAAAGTGAATAGAAAATCATGACTTCATGCGAATCATCATAAAAAGTACATATTTTGATTATTATGTAAGTTTTTTCACAAATATTAAAATTAATAACAACGTAATTCTGCAAAAGAGAGAGAGAGAGAGAATACCATTATATTACTGAGTCAGGAAAGTTAAAAATAATTTTTTTTTAATTTAGATATTCTCAGTGAATTTTCATTTCGAACATTAATTAAAACGCAAGTCATGGTAATGATATTAACTGACGAGTTGAAAGAATGTTTTGATGACTTTGATTTTCTCACTGAGCAAACATGAAGTTAAATTTGATATCATTTGTCCAAGTGGTTATAATCAACAAATGTTTGCATTATGAATTAATTTTGTCGTGTTTATATCTCTAAACTAATCTATTCTAGATTGAACCAGACACTGCATGATGTATTAAATATGTTGAAAACTTGAAAAATTAAAATCTAAATAGGTGCAGGAAACTTGAATCTTCGTCCAACATTTGAACAATTAGTTAAAAAAAAAGTGATTTAGATTATTCTCAAATACTTATATTAACATTCATTTTTTTCATTTAATAGGAAATTTCAAAATTATTTTATTAATATTGTCTACTTACGAGAATATCACGGCAAATTGTCTATGAAATTGTAAACAAAAAATTTCCACTCTGATATTTGTGAAGAAACTGTCAAAAACATTATGATTCAATTCAGAGAATATAAAACTAAAGAATTCCAAACCCTTTATTATTCGCTTCTGTCAATATCTTTTCAAGTTAAGAAATAAGTATTAGCACTAGTATTCAAAACAAGCCCTTTAGAGAATGCAGACATTCTTGACGACATATTGTTCTTAGAAATGTGTCCATCAAAAGGAGAATTTTATTAAATTTCCAATAAAAATGTCATTTCAAATCGTTGGATTCTTTAATATATTTGAAAATTCCAATACAGTTGTTTTTAAAAAAATACTTCTATTATATAACTCCAGTTCATTTTTTGTAATTTTTTTTTTTTTATTTTTAGTACTACAAGTATTGCAGGTTAGTTGACGCTGTTCATATAGAAAATAATTTTAATGTAATGAAATTAATTGTTGAACAACTTTAATTTAACAGCACCAATGGTTCTTTTTATCAAACCATAATTTTTTCAACTCTAAAAATAATAATTAAAGTATAATAAACTATTCTAAAACTATACAACGCCGCCTATTCTGTCTAGTGGTCAGTGTACCTCACTTCGGATGTTGAGGATGTGGGTTTGAATTCTGGGTATGGATGTACTTTCTTTATCTGTCTTCTCTTTGTCCTTTCATTATGTTAATGATTGTATACCCTATCAACGAGTATCTACGGCATGTGTGTACCGAGGAAGTCAGATTCCACACCAAATTATGGTTTAGTTGGAAAAGTGGAGAAGCGCACCCTATATTGCCACCCTATCTGGTACACAACAATAACAAAACCTTATAACTATTTATATAAAGATAACATTTTTTGAATAACTTTTAAATTGTATATGATTTTAACATAAATCTTGATGTTTTCTTTTTGCAAATAGTGAATATTTATCTTATTTTTATTATATCTAAGTGAATACTGCGTAATGTAAATAGATGAAACTAACAATGATAAAAATTTATTTTCTGCACTGTTTATTTTAAGAATTAACAATAGAAATTACTTTTGCTTGCATAATTAAAAGCATAGTTGAGAAGCAAAGTAAGAATCATCTAACATACAACATGAAACATCGATGTAAAGAAGTTGTCTGAAAAAAAGACATTAAAATTTTAAATTACCGAGTGTGTACCGAGGAAGTCAGATTCCACACCAAATTACGGTTTAGTTGGAAAAGTGGAGAAGCGCACCCTATATTGCCACCCTGTCTGGTACACAACATGTTCTAATGGCAGGATACCACGATTTGGATCTGGTGTTGTATCTGTTGAACGAGAGATTAATGATGCTCAGCCTGATGCATGCATGTTTGTGAGTGCTTGGAAGTTTTCCGTGTTCCATTCTTTTCAACTCACTCTATGAAAAGGTATGAAAGGCTCCGAAGGTACTTTACTTTTTGGTTTTCTCGCATGTAAGTATATATATATATATATATATATATATATATATATAGGTGTGTATATATTTACATATATACATGTATGCATATTTATATGATATCATTTAATACAATATTATGTCAATTACTTTTTTGAGGGAATTATTGTTACAATAACAAATATATTGTTAATGAAATATGTAGCATTAATTTCTGCAATTTAAGCACAATTACAATTAATAATGTAAATTACTTAGGAAACACAGTTGACAATTTATAGTTTATCACTATTGTAATCACGTAATTAAATATTATTCAACATAGAGCTACTTACATAAATAATTCTGTGAAAATAAATTTATTTTAAATAAAAAATTCGTAAATTATCTGAAAATAACATTATCATGAATATTATTTAATGGTTCTAATGAAACTCATATATTTCATATTTTCTTAAAAAATAAGATACATATGAGGTTTTATAAAAGGAGACTCTTTTCAAATTAAATATGTCAAAACTGAATAGCATGTAGATTCATAAATTTAAAAAAAAAGTAATGACGCAGAAATGTTTTTCACGGAAAACACTTAGATAAGAATAGTATATGCAGCAGTTTTAATACTTTGTCATAAATCTAAACTTGAACTTTAATACTGCAGTGATTGAAATGGTTTCCTGCGAGGCATTCAAAATGAAATCATACTTGTAGAGTATATTAATTTGTTGCCCCGGGAGAGTAAAAGGGAATCGTGTTATCCATTATGAAGTAATTCATGGGAAATTGAAACTCGGGAAAATTAACTGCTTTAGAACGCTATGCTTAAATTTAGGTATGAACAGTTCTTCGCACTATTCAGTGTAAGCAAATAAATCAGATAATATTAAACAAGAAAACTAGTGATATTCTAGATTGCAAAACAGGAAATTTTAGAAATCTGAAATGAGTGTATTGAATTTGAAATTGCAAAATATAAATTCAACTCGTATATTTCCTTGCATAATATTTTAGATGTTAATAGAATTGCAGTATTCTTGAACTAGCGATATTTTTTAATATTAAAATAAAATGTGCATTCATGTTCAGTGTCATATATTTTTAATTTTTAAGAATATAGTAATGAGTGTTAAAATTGCTGCACCTGGAACGAGATATGTAAAATGAATATGTCAAATAGAACAGGTTGATTAAGATATAATTAGATTTTCCACTCATTTAGCTCAATTTGAAAACAAATATGAGTATTGAATGGCGTACATTATTTAAGAAGTATAAAAAAACTGCTTATTAATTTTTAATGATTCCAAAAATAAATATAATACTATTTTAATAATTCCAAATAAATGTTTAAAAAAATGAAATTCATTAAGAAATTGTAATGCATACAGAAGAAAATACAGAAACACTAATATAAATAGTGAGATATTTTTGTATTACTTTTTGTATATCTTGTTTCTTTAATGCGTGTTTGGAATAAAGATAATTAAAGATAGTTTTTGTTCGCAAATATGATAATGTTTCAGAAAATTTTCATTTTGGAAATTTCTATCCTTTATCTATAATACTATGAGGTAATGAGCATTTTTAGATGTGCTTAATTTAACATTTTAAATATTTCTTAATTTTAATTTAAAATATTGATATCAAATATTATTCAGACTACTTCTATCAAGAAGAAGGAAAAGAATTTGTTTAAAACACATCGTTAACATCTGACAGACAAAATTTATCAAATACTTCGCATTTATTATGCTAAGGAAATACTTAGAAAATTATTTTACTTTACTACCTGAAAACAAATTTATTTTAAGGAGATACATTTATAAAATTTTTCAGCACTTTAGAATGACAAGAATCAATGTGAAAGAAAATGCGGAAATGTTTATTGAGTAATAAAATTTTCATTCGAAACACTCTGAAATGCTAAAAAAGTATGTAAAGGATTGTCCGTGAGACTGTAATAGGAAAAGATGTCATTCTAGTGTCTGTAAGATAGTGGATTCAATAACCAAGATGTAAAAGTCGTGGTGAGGTGACGTGTACACCTATTTGAATCCGAAGTGTCTCATGACTTTTCACTGGTATGGGGTGGAGAAGAAAAAAGCAACTCAAATACCAACTTGTCACTTGAAAATGGTTTAAAATTTTGTGGCATTTGTCTGGATTTAGTTGTGCCTTTGATCAGCTAAAGTATAAGCAAGAAAAGTTTTGCAATAACCCCTTTGATGTATTTTTCATCAAAATCTGATTTCATGTTATTGGTATAAAATGTTTAAATAAAGAATGGGAACCATTGCATTCTATATGTGTTTCTCTCCTCATTCAATAATGAATATGATTCTAAGATATCATCTGGGGGCATTTTGTAACCAAAGACTGTGAATTTGAAGTATTATAAAGAAAATTCTTTATGATTTGATATCTGTTAAGCAAATTCAGAAAAACATTTACCTTTGTTATTACGGAAATTGTACCTAAAAGTCTGAGATTTTTCAAAAATTACAATGCGCAAAAGTAACATTCTGAAAAATATTTACAGAATTAAAAAGATTTTTTAAAAGTAATATTACGTATGATGAAAGCTTCAATAATGAAAGCTTTTGATGTATGAATAATTCAACAATCAACTTAGTTGAAGCGAGAAAACGAATCAAGTTGGTTAAAATTTAGATTGGGTCAAATAAGGTCATTGAATGAATGATATCGCTCCATATCGATTCATATCTACTTGTCATAACTATAAAGAAGAATATTATTCCAAGACTCTGGAATCAACAATTTTTCAGATAACAATACTTCCCTAGTTTAGTTTATGTTTAGTACAAATATTTCTTTTACGATGTATGACTAAGATGTTTCTAAAAGATATGAAATAACGAAGCATTTGTAAGTTTTTCAAATGAGATTCATTTTCGTTTTCAAACACATTAGTGTCTTCCATGATGTACAATTATATTGAACACAATGGAATTGTTATCATCACGAATACTTAATTATACTCCACTTTCTTGCTATTTAAAAGGTATTTAAGGCAACAGTATAACAGTTATAAAAATAGAAAGTAGACATAGAAAAAGTTAAGAACAGACATTTTAAATTCATAATAATGATAACTGTATCAAAATTGGAAAATGGAATAATGACTATGCTGAATATACAAGAATTTAAAGAAATTTAGTGGTACAGGATGTATTAAGTATTAGCTGTGAAATTAGTAGTATAATCTAATTTTACAGCTAATACTTACATTATAATAGATTGTTATACATCTAATGCCATTTTTAATAAAAAAATTTAAAAAAAAATAATTTTTTATTATATGGTTGAAAGTAAACATATGAAAGTAATAAATTTTGCCACCATGTGAGATACAGAATTTTCTTCTATCCAAATCGTTTAACGTTGAACATTTTCAATTGAAATATCAAAAGTAATTATTTTTTAAATAGAATCAATGAAGTTCAGTGTCCTCCTTTGTTGATAACAAGATTTTTATACTAAAATAAGAAAAAAAATGTAAATCTATTGTATAAAACTATACTGTGTGTTCTCATAGCTAATGTAATAAAATGCTTTTATGTAAAATCTTTTCTTTTTTAAGTAAACAATTACATAACTATTTTTAAATTTGAATATATTTTAACAATATAAATTAATGGATAAATCTTGTACAAGGGATGAAAATGTTAAAAAAAGAAAATTAAAAATACTTTTCACTGTAAAATAATTTTGAGGACTATAGAATGGAAAATTTTCTTAAAAAAACAAAATAAAAACTTATGCTATTTAATATTATAAGGAAAACACATTGATCTTATTTAATTAATATTTATAGAGAATTACTTTCTGAAAACGTACAATTATATTAACAATATTTTAACCATCGTAAGGACTGCTTCTTACCTACTCAGTGGAATTTTCATAGATAGTGGCCGCAATTTCTCATTTGCCAGGGAAGAAACTTGAAAAACTTCCGACACTCACTCTGATATACAGATATCCAGAAGCAGAACTGCATGTGCTGCCTTGCAAGGGTGGAAATAGAGTTCGGGAACTTCATTGTAAAGTCCTTGTTTCTATGTGCAATTATTATGGCATAGTGTACTTGAAAATAATTAAATTTTGAAATTATTTATCTTGGCATTTTATTTTTAAAAAAATGTGTCAACTTCATAATTCAAAGTTTTAAGTAATCAAACAGAATGGAATAAACGAAAATAATATAATTAGTTTCTAACTTTTGACAGAAAATCGCTAAAAAATCTCTTAAATTGCAAAATGAGATATGTCTTTGCTACTTTGCATCAATAAAGAAACAAAAGTGCAATATCAACTTAAAATTTAGGATCATTTAAATAGTATTTAAAATATAAATAGAAAAAAAATATAAGTAACTATACATTTGTAACAAATTTTAAATAAAAACTTAGTTATTATCAAATAAGTGGACCGTTAGAAAATATGATACATTTGAAACAACCGGATTTAAATAATTGATAATTATAAATCATATCCAAAAAATTGTTTTTTGCTAACTAATGTAACGACCATGTTATTCAAAAATTTCTAATAAAGGCTTGCACAGCTACGCAATATGATTTTTACCTACTTTCTAAATGTGTATATGTTGAGAATGTTTTATATGTGCATATGCTTACATATGTATATCATAATGTATGTATGCTTACTGTGTGCTTGAGAGTTTTCACAAGTACCTTAAACAGAATAATTATAAAAATACAGGGAAAACTTATTAATTATTATATGTATTAATTTATTAAAACAAGGTTCATTTGTATATTATTATATAAAATTGACACTGTCAAACAGCTAATAAAAAGTAATGCAATTATTGCTACAAAAATAAATGGTAAAAGCTTTTAATAATAGATTAGCTTATAGTTACAGGAAGGTAGGTTAATATATATATATATAACTCATGTGAATTTTATATAAGAAATTGTAGACACAATCACACATGAATAGGGAGGAAATTAAAAACACTTCTGATCACAATCCGCTTCAGCAGAGGTTGAGATTAGATCATAGATCTTCAATTTTGATCATCACCTTTTTATTAAAATGCTATAATAAATACTAGGAAATAGGTATGAACTATTTATTTTTCCAACTTCTAATGAAAGTTTAATTTCCTATTTAATTTCAGATCAAAATTCTAAATAAATAGTTATAGTAATCTGAAGTATTTTGGAAATAGTTATATCAATATGTTTCGAATTTAAATCAATTTTTTAATTTAAACATGACAATTCAGAAGGTAGAAACGTATATTTAGTAGAAAATTTTTCCGAAGAATATAATTACATGACAAATATTGCATTATTAATATCAGCTTTTAGTGTCATAATTTAGAATCACTTTTGTTAAAAATTATTTAATAGTAGTTAATTACTAGTAATGTAATCTTCTTTTAGCAATATTATTCGAAACGTGTCATGTTTTTCATATCAATTTGTACAATTGAAATGATTAAAATATGCAAAATGAAATTGAATTTTATATGAATATGGAGATTCAATAATAAAAATCTTAAGTTTTTTTCTTCTTCTTATATTCTTTTCGTGTCTATACATAAATTAGATAAAGATATCTTCAGCTGGTATATATTTCTGACAACGATTAAGTGATCGGGTCTTAAATTTAATCTTCTATCACACTTTATATGAAATTATGAAAGATAATGAGAAAGATTACTTCGTTATTAATGAGCGCTCTTTAAATAAATGCTTAAATGTGCTAACGCATACAAGAAAAAATGCAAAAGTAGAGTATCTAGATGGTGACTGAATGGTTAGCCTTCAGGTTTTCGATTCCTTAGCTTATATATTCGAATCTCACCTCTAGCACAGATATTTGTAGTGGTTTGGAATTCATTTTAAACTAAAAGTTTTTGTCATATAACTTCTTGCATGCGAAAAAAATCATATAGCAACAAACTTACTTAACAATTGACATTATTGACATAACAGACTTAACAATTGAAATTATTGATGTAGAGAAAGAAGTAAATAAAAACAAAAGTATATACTTTTATTTAGTTTGTTTTACGATACCAAGGAGGATGCGTGAGAGAAACAGATTCTTCCTTCAAAAAATTATCTGTAGTCATGCTATTACTTAAATTAAGTTTTCTTTGTCATTGATTAAAGTAATTGTCGATAAGTCTTTCTAGAAGTGCTCATATTTGTCTTCTGTAATTTCTTTGTAAAAGTTTCTTGTTCTGAAAATGTTTTTATTTACAAATATTTTTCTGACAACATTCATTGATCAATAAACATTGCTATCCCATGTAATATTTTATAAAAAGAATATTGAGTTTTCGGTAATACTTTTTATGGTAGCGATATTTAATTCTTTTCTGAAAAAATAGCTTAGTAATGTGTTCTTACGTAGTTGCTTAAGACAATTAACATAATAGGTCATTAAATTCTTATAAGTTTTATCTTTTTGTGCCCTCAGAATTTTCAAAATCCTAATTCACTTATAATACAATTATATAATATTAAAAAAATGAGTAAGTAGGTATAAATTAATTGGTCAAAGAATAGCCATATTTTGTTTTTAAGGCATACATAAATAAATTATTTGTCTAGTTTGAGAATAAACTCTATGCATTTAATAAAACTGTCAAAAGCGTTTTCATGGACATTCACAAACTCAATTTTATGTTGCTGTGTCCTTAGAATTTCAAAATCCTATTCTCTCATCTATAGTGCAATTATACATTTTTAAAATAATGAGCGGGTAAATATGAATGAATTTGTTAAAGAAAATAATTTTATTGTATTATGTAAATAAGGCATATATAAATAAGTTAAATTTCAAATTTGATAATAATTTCAATATACATATTTAAACTGTCAAGAGCTTTTTTATAGACTTTTACAAATTTAATAATAAATAAAAATAATAAATGAAAGTATGTTTGAATGAAAAAGTCAATATCAATTACATTGAAAAAAGGAGTATTAGTCGTATTTAAATACTTTTAGATTATAACACACATAATATGCTGAAAACTTATGGAAGTATTGTGTGCATATCATAATTTCAAATTTTTTGAATGTCAAACGTAAATGTGATTAATGATGTTGACGAAACTAAGCCATTTTTTGTAGGTCTCTGGAGCCTAATGTGAAATATTAAGAAACGATCAACTTTCTAAGAAAACTTCAGTTTAAAGGCATAAGATAAACGTGAAACTTTTTTAAGTGTCAACAAAAGTGAGATTTTTTACAATCATTTTAGTTATGAAAATGGCTTTAAAATTGCTTTAAAAATTAAAGTTAATCGAATTATGCATTCTGTTTTTCAAATATTTTATCCAAAAGAATTAGTTTTTTACTAATTTTTTCCAATGTTGCAAAATAATTTTTTTCTGGGCGTTAAATTGATACCTATTAAACCATTTCTGTTTCATATCTACTTTTCTTACTTTAAATGTTTTCAGGTATATGAAATAATCGATAAAATGTATATTTTATTTTTGAAAGATGTCTTTGTTTCAATAAACAATACCAAAAATATTGAGGTATTTAAAGATGTGAAGATTTATTTCTAATACAAAATAAGTTATTTATGAAAATTTAAAACTTGATTCTTAGGATTTATTCATTTAATGGATTAGATAAACTAACAGATATAAGTCGTTTTGACTCATTTGTACTTTCACATAATGTTTGATTTTACATTTAAGACTTGTTGGACATATCTATCTATAACAAGATTAGGAAGCATGAAACTTGCAAAAAAAGAATATTGTTGTAAGAGTTAAATTATAGCAAAAATGTCTGTAACATTTATGAATCATCATAAGCCATAGATGTTACAGGGATAAATGTTATAGATGTTACAGACTGTGTTAAAATCCACAAATCAAAAAGAAATTAATAGAATATTCCTCGAAACATCATTCACTACTGCGATTACGTAAAAAGACTGTAAGTAATTGAAAGTATTACAGAAAGCGCATATCTATTTATACATAATTGCTTTATTACACAAACAGCACACAAATTGTGGCTGTTTGTGTAAGATATTATAAATATAGCCAAATCTATTGAATCATTAAAAAGAAAATCTAATAGGCTTCAAAGCCATAGCATATCTCTCTAAATTTTGAATAGTTTCTGTTTTTTTATTTCACAAAGAAAAATATGAGTTCGTGGCCTTATGCAAAGGAATAGAAGTCTTTCGTGATATGCCAAAGATAAGATGAATAGACAATTTGAATATTTATTTGATAGTTTTCAATTTGAACTCTAATAAATCAAATAATGAAATTTAACGAAAGAATTAAGTAATATTAGTTTAATTAAAAAAGATAGGTGTTATTATTAAATGTATTTAGTGTAACTGTTGTTAATCATGTATATATTGTGGAAAATAAATTGGTTCTCGTGACCTAAGTCATACAAATGTAAATTTATAAGGTATTAAATTCAGCTACAAATTTTAGGTGGGCTGATCCAATAAGTATCATTTGAAATATAATAGAGTTTGACAAGTCTCTTAGAGTTGAATTTTCCTGAATATTAAACCGGATTCTTTAATTGGATCACAAATCATCAAATCACACTAAATCTAGCAAACAGTAAAGTAGACTACGTTCTTTGTAGAGAGAGTAAGATAATTAAACCAGGAAAAATTTGTAATAAAATGAAAAATCTGTGACACATGTTGATTTCTTAACCATTATGGTTAAGAAATCGAATATATCCTGAAATGGTCCTAATACACATGTTATGTTTCAGATTCTAAAACAAAATCTTTAGCTGTTATTTTCCAGAAAAGAAAATTTTTAAATGTATATAAAGAGCCAAATTCAGAAAATAAAGAAAAAAAATCAATGACGCATTTTTAAAGTATTCAAATCTTAATTAGAAACATCATCTATATTGATTTCCATAATAGTTAGAATAGCTCCCAATACACTTAACATCTATATATATGACACCTAAATTTTCATTTTTTATAGACAAGGAATGTCTGTAAAGAATGTACACGAAGTTTTCAATGATAAAGTTTACCTGAACCATTGAGATTTTTAAGCATTAATTATTTCTGTAATGTATAATAAATCCTGTAGAATATAGAAAATATGCTATATTTTGGAGAAGTTTTTCCAAGAGTTTACAGAAATCCTAAGATGCCATGACTATTTTGTTATTTTAAGAGCAGCAGGATTGCTGAACAGCAACAATCCAAGCAATCTCAACAACTATTTGCGTGATTACTTCAGTTATTTCTTAGTAACAGAATTAATTTCGTTATAGTTTCAAACCATAATATTATCCACATATCTTTAATAAATGTTCATTTGTACAATGGATGTTTCAATTGAAAATATTCCTAAAGACAAAGGAATCGCTTCCACTGTTTTCAAAGAAAATCTTATTATTTTCTTTACTTTTTATACTAAAAATCCGTAAGTATCACAATAAAATATCAGCAACTCATACCTAAACTTGTTTTTGGTAATGACTACTTTTTTTTCTAAGCATAAAAATCACATAGCTTTTCTTTATGCAATAATATAGCTCATATGTAATACATAATGTAGCACATCCGAAATATACGGGTGTACTATATTTTAGTAGGAATGATTTATCTATAATTTTACTGTATTTATTCTTTCCCTCTTGTTAAAAAAGCTCTAAATTTTTGAAAATTTGTATTCCTTCCACAAAATATTTCTTTTGTTAAAACCTACTGTAAGATTTTCCCTTAGAAGCTGTTTTTTTTAATTGAATTTTCTTTATCAGAGCTTTTGTGTATGTATGTCTCGTGAAAAAATTTGTCATCTCTTTGTTTACATATTTTAACTACAAAAGATGCAATAGATTTTAAAATATTAATAGTAGTGAGAAAGAAATTTAAAGAAAATTTGTTTTGCTTTCTTTTAAATGAATTTAAAGTTGATTCCATAAAATGTTAATTGAAATTGCGAAACTTAGATGAAAATAAGTACATTAAATGAAACAAAAAATTGATCTAAATAATAATTATACATCAAAATAAAAAATGTTAAGCAATAAATTTAAATATAATATAAATAAATATAATTTTATGTTTATATTAAATATAATATAAATATAAAATTAAAGCATGCATATTATTTTTATTGTTTTAATCACTTGTAGTTAAAAAATATTTTTTTTAATAATTTGTATAGAAATTTTTTTATTGTTTTAATCATTCATATTGAAAAAAAATAAAAAAAATGATTCAACTATTTGCAATTTCCATTTTAACAACACTGTATTTTATTCAATTAAATGATTTTCGAATTAATTAAGACAAATTCTAAAGTAATATGTCATCAATACTGATGATCGTTATGAAAAATAGACGAAACACATTTCTTGGAAACAATCAGATATATCCTGCCTTATCAGCAATACTAATAATTGTTTGTTAATCATTTGCGATTCAGTCTTCTCTACTGAGGTGTTGATCTAAAAATAATCTTGATACAAAAATAGACTACCAGATTCACATAACTTAGCTGAAAAGTTCATTCATTCTCTAGACGGCAATTAGCTTCTTATCTTTAAAATAAGCGTCTAATCGCCCGCGATAAATCACCTGACTCAGGGAAGGTGAAAGTGATAACTCCAGATAATTATACTTGGCTGATTTCCAAGATATTACTGCTTTTATTTGCCTTCACTTTTCTCAAATTATGTTTGCTATTAAAAGAATGGTGAAAAATTACATTATACCTGTTTTCCTCTCATGAAGGACGTAATCAACAAATTAAAAATATGAAATAATTTTTCAATTGCCTCTAAAATATGAAGTTTGAATAAGGATTAATTTTACGAATTGAAAATTAACTGATAAATTTAAAAATTAAAAATACAATAGATATGCACAATTTGTTTTTTTAATAATTACATGAAATATGCTTCAATATCTTTTAAAAAAATTATTGTAGTAACGCTATTAAACGAAAGGGACGCGTAAAAAGCAATTTTAGATTTTATTTGTCAATAAAAGATAAATGGCCTTCCATTTTTAAACTTTCTGCTCTTATAAAAAAGTCAGAAAATAATTGGGTTTTTTTTATTATAAAACTACATTTTAATTTGACTTTTACGTGCTAAATTAAATAAATAAAATTACGTTACATGGAAATATAAAAAAATTAAACAAATATTGCTTCTTGGCTTTTATAACAAATATTAAATTTGGATTTCCATTTTTTGGTCCTTAGGGTGTTGTTTTCACGCACATTATTAGAACTTAGTGAGTTCGAATCTCGTTTTAAATGTAGATATACCGTGTTCATCGGTAGTAGCTGGTATACTATAAATGGGTTGTGGTTACAATGTCCTCTGAGTGAAATAATACTTCCAGGAATGGCAATCAAGTATTTTATACTTAGGGGTTTATAGGAAGTTTTTTGCTCGATCTCTGCTCCTATATTACGAAGACTGCTTCCGGCAATAGATCAGTGACAAATATTTGAGATAAAATTGACATTATTCGTCTGGAAGGCAATACTCTCATTATTTGAATTTTACCTAGACTTATTACTGACAAGTGCGGACGTGAGGATACCGTACAATCTTTCTACTTAAAACGTAACATATCGCAATAAACATTTCTATTTTTTTGTATTTATGCACATTTTTTGGGGATTTTTCCAAGTTCTTTACTTGCTTGGAATTTTCAATGTCTTGTAGTGTATATATATATTTTATACAAGAAAACAGCCACATAATTGGAATAAATACTGATCATAAAACGTTACAAAATGGATAACGCCTAAAAAATACAACTCAGAATCTTCGAAAGAAATTTAAATAATCTCCTTTGTCTACAATCTGGGGAAAACATTTTCAGCTAAAATTCCAGAAAGGGCAACATAACCCAGATTGAATTACTCTAAGAAGGTGCTATTCAACCCAAACAATGGGAACAAATGTCTTTGGAACCAAAAAATATCCTTTAACAGGAGGCAGCTAAGCAACATTAAGTGCTGTTGGCACGATTTGAGGAAAGAATTGAAAGAGAACTCTATTGATGATATTTGTTTGGAAGTTGATATGGATTTAGAAAACTTTCTTGTTAACGAAAACAGCCAAGCTATTGATTTCAATGAAATGAAAAACATATGTCCTAAGCATGTTTCAAGTTATTTTCTATACTGTTGAATTATTTTACTTGCAAATATTTCAACATACTAGTTTCTTATATGGTGATAAAGAATATTTGAAAATAATTCTCTTTATTTTTTAGTTCTTAATTGATCGTACGTGATTGACATGCGTATCACGTGACTGATGATGATGCTCAAACTAATCAAAATTTTTATATTTCTAAAATAAAGATTATATCTTTGAATATGCAATTAAATTTCGCATAAAATATATTTCAGACTTATCAGCTGAAGTAGTTTTAAAATGAACCTGTACTTGATAATATTTCGTCACCCATAAAATATTTTTGAGCCAATATTTATAGTCTCATATATTATGCTATTATAATTTACTTTCCTTTATGTAATATTAAAAAGTGTGATCAACGTAACTCATTTATTTCATTTATTCAAAATATTTTATTTGAATATGAGAGAAGCTTTATAAAAATATATTAAACATTTTTCAAAGGTAGATATTACCTATAAATCATTCTATTATGTTAACAAACTAAAATAATTAATTAACTAAGATATTGTTAAAAAAAAGCTGTATTCTTAGAAAATAACAAAATATTATTTTTTTACATTTGATAAACACTTGATTAAACTAACAGCAATCAATATTATTATATTAATTATTTCTACTAATTCTATTATTTTGGTGTCCTCTATGAATATTTAAACCCTCAATATTTTTCTGACAAGTCTTCTGATAATTTAGCTTAGTAAAACTAGTGAAAAACTTTCTGAAATCTTGAAAAAAATATACAAATGATTATCTAAAGACTAATATCTGAAAATATTTTTTCTTAAAATAGATCAATAAGACACATATTTTAAACAGGAAACCACTCAGCTCTGTGTATACTCACACCCAATAATATTCACTTTTGCATGACCTTGATACAGCTTAATGAAAATAATATTTGTAATTCATATAAGAGTCAACAAAATTAGAGTATCATTGCAGAAAATACATTTTTATACAAGATAGTATTAATTAACCTCCTTTTTTTCATGAAATGCAAAAAATATATTTAATTTGGAAAAACATTCTTCGTTAAAAAAGCACTTTTATAATTAGGCAGATTTTTTGATTCTCAAGAATCTTTGAATTCATGTGCTTGCATAATTAATATTTTAGGATGACACAAAATATATTAAATTAAATTTATTCGCTAGAGAATTAATATTAATCACTGCATAATAAGACAATATGATTTCAGGTTTTCTATTTTCCCTATTATCAAATTACATCATCCATAGATCCCCTTCCATGGGAGGACATTCTGATACTTTAGAACAAATAGAGTATCAGTAGAATTTGTTGTATGAAAAAAATCCGTTTTAATTCTTTATTTTTTTAAAAAAGATTAAAAATCATGTAATGTTGGAATTGATAATTTTTATTTTGAAACTAATTTAATATAATTCCTTTAAATGAATATATAAACTACTGAAAATTCAACATTTGGAATGTATCCTACTGTTTTAGTGTGAGTTTCGAAAGCACCGCTCATAATTGTAACGGTAATAACATAAGAGAAAAACTGTCTTCAGCATTTTAAGAAAAAAATCAAATTTATTTAGAACTTATGATTCTCTTACAATTTAATTCCATTTCCATTCCATGTATTTCCTTCTACGTACATTTACAATTTTATCGCGTAATCTTATATTTACAGAGTTTTAAATATTTTTATAAGATAATATAAGCATTTATATATCTTCAGCTAGATAGATATTTTACTGCACGGATATAAGCTATATAAAAATTAAAATAAACGAAATAGGAAAGATGATCTCTTAGTATGCACGAATTTTAAAAATGTTTTCGGGATTTAGATTTGAAGTTTGCTTGCATTCAATTTTCTTTCTTATGTTTTACTTTATAATGTTTTTGGATTATATTATATTTACTAGGAAATGCTTTGTGTATTTTAGTTTTGCAATGGAGAATGGGATAAAAATTTTTAAGCTGCAATCGATAATATATAAATTTTATTCTTGAATTTAATGAGTTGATATAAAATGAAGCCAAAAAAATATTGTTACATACTGTTTTATACTTATTTTAATATAGTATATGTATTTTCTAATGTGATTCTTCAAAAATATCCAATTTAAAAAAAATATTTTGTTAAAACAAATATATATAAAGAATCTATTGAAATCTTAAGATTATAATTTAAGGTATTTCTATATAATAGATTATTGAATTATATTCTTATAGTCAATATCATAAATTGTTCAGCTGAAAACATTCTACTACTTAAACTGATAAAGAATAGTTGATTTTGATGATGTTTTATTTTATTATTAAATAACTTTGTTATTTAAAATGTATGAAAGAAGATTGTACTCGATTGTTTTTACAATTGAAATATAAGTTCATATGTAAATAATTTCGAGTGCAATCAAAAATATAAAAACACATATGAAAAAGAGAACATTAAAAGTTCCAATATAATTTATTCAATTTAATGTAAAAAACGAAAGGAAAGTAAAATAAAAATATAAGTAAAATCATCAGGGAGTTTCGATTAAATTGATACTATGTATGGTTTCTCTACAATGGCAAAATACAGTAGTCAAAAATAAGCCATCATACCCTAAAAATATATTTCACTCTTATTCACATTATTCATCACTAAGATTTATTGTATGATTTATTGATTTTAAATTATAAAAATCCCATAAATTATAAATAATTTTTCTTTATCTTAAAAATAATAGTTTCAATAGTACATCAACAAAAATTACCTAAATATTATAAAGAATTAGAATATGTCATTAACAGTGTCATCATTTATATATAATTATTTGATTTAATTATTTCCTTTAAATCAGTTTATTGTTTACCAGTTGATTATTTTTGAGAATGTGATACTTTTCAGTAATAGCATTTTTGACATATATAGAAACTGCTTACAATCTGAATATTATAAAAACTGTTCTCTTCTTTTTCTGTGTTTGCGCCTGCACAAAATCGTTTCGCTAATACGCAAAGACACAAGGAGAGAAATTCCAAGTAATTTCGCTTTATATCTAATGCGTGAGTGCCACAAGCATTTACCTTGTCATAACAATTCAGCATCGCTGTATGACTCTCCTTCGAAGAATATGTCGACGAATGGGAGCTCTCCAAAGCCCATTTCGCTCCCAAACATTTATCAAACATTCTAGACTTCTGCTCACAAACGGTAACGATTTTCCAGTATTTAGGATTGTTTCACGGAAATCCTTTCAAAAGAGAGAATAGCTTTGGAGTAAACTTTGAATTGGTTTATAGTTTCTTTCTAATTTATATTGAACATACTCTCATAAAACACTTACATATGTTTTCGTTTCAATGCAAAATTCGTCTTTTGAAATTAATCCATATACATGTTTACATTAAGTTTTAACAATTAGAGAACAATCTCTAAAATGCTTAAAATTATTTTCATTATTTACGTATAGTTATCAAAATGTTTTGTGAAGAAATGACAATTGAAAGAAATTAATTTGATTTTGAATTTTAAAGTGCAAGTGAGAAATAATGATTGATAAAATACAAAAATGGAATGATAAAATTAAGTGTTGTTGCTGAGATACATAAATGGTTATAAACTCAAAAGAATTTCACAAAAAAGATATGCTTTTTAAATTATGCATTTAATAAGGAAGTCAAATTGAAGCATTTTATTAAAATTTCCATTTGAAGATTGTGCTTATAAATTTTTTTTAGAATAGTAGTTAAGCGATGTATAAATTTCAATACTCGATTAAAAATTCTATAGCACTTTTCTTTAATTTTCTTAGAAACAGACTATATAATATTCACATTATAAAAAAATATTTCTGTCAATAAAATTGCCAAACTAAATATGAAGAAAATGATTCCAAATGATCGTCTTTACTGCATCAAATGAATATTCTAACGCAAACGATGCTAACATCAATTCTGTGAAGCGATAAGCTAAAATCATAGTAACCCTAACTCGACCTCCAAAAAATGATATCGTGTTTTGACCAAAGTATGACCTCCAAAAAGAGAGAAAGATACTGGTTCTTCGACACAATAGTTTTTCATTAGATAATAACTTTCAAATGTGATTTATGTGTAGTTGCTGCATTTTTTTTCACTTAAATATATTGTAGATGATCCCACTATTACCTATTTTCCACAGAGGAGTAAGAAAGTTAATATTATATCCCAGTATCTTCTGTCATATACATTTTCATATAATTGTGCTGCATATTGAAACCTTGGTGCATTAATTGTTAAAACTAGAGCGGGTTTTCTTGGGATTAAACCTCAACAAGTTCCTTGCATGAAGTGAAGTAAGAGTTAATATCAAATTTTGAGAGCTCCATTGATTTATTTTTGACTATCTTAATTGTATGTAAAATTAAGATATTGCATTTAGATATTATTATACAAAAAGAGTTTAAATTTCAATTTATTAAGA
>JAPDSC010160849.1:1916-19805 GCA_026290005.1 Latrodectus geometricus
ATATATATATATATATATATATATATATATATATATATATATATATAAGGATAAAATGTTACTGTGAAAGTTATTTAGCAAAGAATATAAAGAATATTCACATGATTTTTCTTTAAGTGACATTTTGGTTACAAAAGCTCGTGAAACGTTGTAAGCAATTTTAAAAGGGACTTATAATAAAACAAATTTCCTATTTTTAGTAGTATTTTCGATATAAAAATTCAAAGGTGGTAGAGGATACATTGGAAATAATATGCTATCTGTAGATCATCCTCTTTATTAAATGATGGACACACCAATCAAGTCAGAAAACTGATTCTCAGTGATCCTTGCTTGTCATTAAGAGATAGTACTACAAACTTCTTTACCAGTTGTTTCCTGCCAAAAAATATTAAAAGGACATTTAAGTCTGCGACGCGTCACCTGTTAAGTTTTCCAGAGAGTTGTGAATTTGTTTTAATTTCAGCAACGTATCAAAGTGAATCAAGTTATATCCCATATCATAAAACTTATTTTTAAAACACTTTATTATCGTTTGTGAAATTCGAGTCTACGAGTCTGTTGTAAAATTAGCAATCAAGTGAATAGTACTGGAAAAAATGAAAGAAAAGCTAAGTCTAAAACATTCAAAAATCAAGAAAATACTGAATGCTTTCTTTAATTTTTGAGATGTTGTGCATTATGAATTCTCGAACAGACTATGCAGACAGTAAGAACATTTCTTTGAGTATTTTTCTGTTGTTGCTTGAAAGAATTCATTGGAAGTGACCTGAATATGCTTAAAAAATTCACAGGTTTTCACATTGAAATGAATTTTTAACATTTAAGTTATTATTTAATTTTTTGACAAAACCTTAAAAAATAATTTTCACTTTAAAACATATTCAATGTTTAGTTTCAAAGTAAGAAGACCCAATGTGTAGATACCTTCTTATTGCTTGAAATAATTTATCATTACTCAGTTGTTTTGATCTCATTAAAATAACAATGAAACAATCAAAAGAGCCCATGATTACGAGGTTTAATTCATAAACTGGTGGAGATAATCTATACAATTAAGTAGATGATATAAAAATCAGTTAAGTTTTCATACATTTGCAAACATTGAAAGCTTTAATTAAACATCATTAGATATACAAAAACAAGAAAATTTATGCGCAGAATGTAATATTTATAATAACATACTTTAAATGATAAAAACATTCAAACTTTTAAAAAAGAAAATTTTCAATAAACAAATAATAATATTGATTTAAAGCAAATTCTTAACAAGCCAGGAGCAATAAATCCTTTACATAATTATGAACCATAGAAACTGTGTAAAAATGTGTTTGCCAAAGAATTTAATCAAGATATTTGTGGAGACAGGTAATTCCCACAGGTAATTGAATAAAAGCAATCTTATCAATTAATAACGTAAGCAGTTGATGTTTTTATATCTATCTATGAAACAATATATAAGTGTAGGAGAATATTTAATAACTACCTTATTATTAGAAAAAGTAATTGAATATGCTTAAAATGAGCGTCAGTGGGCTATGGAAACACAATTTAATATATTTAACCATTAATTTCATGATCGAGTAATTTTGATTGAAGCTCTTGCTTGACTTGTTCTTTAAGAAATACTTATTTACACGCTTTGGTGAATGAAATTTAATTATAGAATCTCTGTAACTAATTCTTGCATTATATAAACTTATTTTGCTTGAAAAATAAAGTATAATAAAAATGACAATAAAAAAGTACCATATTTTTTATTCGCGTGGTAGCATTGTTATAACTGATTTCTCATGATAAACTACATAATTAATTAACTTATTTTATACCTGCAAGTATTTATTTGAATGACATTAGTATTATTTACAACATTTAAAATTGTCATTCAAGGATGAATATTTGAAATTTCAGTTTTAATTAATAATTAGAAGTCATTTTTGATACGTTTATTTATAATAATTTATTACTTCTTTAAATTAAACTTCAATTATTTTTTTAGTTTAAAATTATAGACATTATATAGCTCTCACCGATGCACGTATGTAAGTGCGTGCATGTGTACGTATTTGTATTACTACAAAAATAATTCATAAAACTCTAAATTTCTAATAAATTGCAATTAAATAATGTATATATTTTCAGTAAAAGAATCAAAAGAAATTACAAGTTATAGGTAACTGAAAAGTGATCTAGATTTCTGTTCTTATCGGGTTTATTATTGAACTTCATAATCCCTTATTATTTAAATAAATTATTTAAAAACATATTAATGGCAATAAAAAATTTTTTATACAATGTTTTTATGGTATAGATATATTTCCAACGGTAATTCGTTAAAAACGCCTTTTTATTAATCAAAATTTAAACAAATCATGAAATAAACTAGATAAATTCATAAAATAACTTTAATAATTATTTTCCTCTCAGATATTAAATTACACTTGAAAATGATATAACTTCATAAATAAATTTATGATTATTAGTCTACGAAACAATAAATTTATAATAGAAGTTAATCGCTTAAATTATTCAGCTGCTTAACTTAAAGACACTCGGCAGTTAAGAACGATCAAGGCCAAATTCAAATTCAATCTCTAATTCTAACTCTATATATATAATTCAAAGAATTGATTAATGCTCTCATACATCATCAATATCATAGGTTCAGCGGCCTTCGAGGTGTTAAACTCAGCACCGAATCCATTATTGTCTGTGCCCTATCCAAATATTACCATACAAGCAGCGCAAATCAACATATCTGGCGCAAGACATGTCAATAAAACTCGCCGAAAGCCCCTGTCGGGCTGAATAAAACAATCATTCTTTGCCATGATATCCTGAAGGGAAGTTTTTTTTAGCATGGAATGATATTTAAAAGCGAAAAAATAAAATAATCAGAGAGTAGAGACAACTCTATAATTACAGGTAAGATTTACAGCGATTTACCGTGAGCCACAAGACAAGTAATCACGTGTGGTCCTTGTGCAAACATGTAAACTTGATTACCACATTTGTCATTTTTATTTTGTTTTCATACTCATGGGTTTTTAAGAGTGAAATGCCCAACAAATACAACCACATGAACTTAAACTTAGGGGTTTTTTCCGTTAATTGTCCTTTCTTCAATAAATAATTTCACATAGTTTGAAATGGATATTTTATTGTTGGGAAATTTTCTTTCGAATCCAAAATCTCAATGTGAATTTAAAGGAAAACATTTCATGAGCAAAAAGTTCTTAAGAGAATAAATAGTTCTACAAGATTTTAACAATGTTAAAAAAGTAATTCATATATTAGTTTATCTATTCAGTTATTAAAGCAAGTGTTTACGAATCAGAAATGTTTGAAAATATTTTACTCATTTTATTAATAAGAAATTAAACTCAGTTAAAATTTTCAAAATAAATTCCATATTTAGAGCATAAATTTCTTTAGTTTCTAATTAATTACAGAATGTTAACACGTTTCATTTATTATTCATATTTTTCAAGGCACAAATTTCAGTAATTAGTCATTAAATAAAACTCAAAGGAAACCATAAACATAAGTTAATAAATTTTTTACATCATGCTACAGAAAATATTATTATTAGAAACTAATTAAAGTCATTAACTTAAGCGTTGGACAAAAATAAGTAACTTTTCAAATTCTCATTTAATTAACTAGATTACTACTTAACAATAAAGTTTAGACAGATTTTATACTTGTATTAGTTTTATATATATTTTTCAAAAAATATATAAATAGAGAGATAAATTCACAAGCATTATCAAATATTTAAAATAATTATAATTTTTGGGATTTACATGAGCATATTTTCTTAAAAACTTGATCAACCCTTTTTCCTAGCCGACGTAATAATTTGAATTTGTTTAAATGCTTTGAGCTAAAAAGGAATGATTTAAATTGCTTAATCAAAACAATCAATTTAAGAGATAATTTAATCTGGTTTTACCATACAGCAGATTTTCAAAAAAGTACATCAGAGATATGTACTTTTTAAAATTTTATTAATGTGTATTATATTATTCTAACTATATATTAATCTATACTCTAATTAAATCACTAAATTAAATCTTTATTTATTGTCATTTAATTTATCTATGCTTTATGTGGGTTAGAGGGAAAGTTCTGTTGTATTTAAAGAAAATATTTGAATTCATTTATAAAAATATGTGTTCAATATTAATCAATTATATATGCTCTGTTATTTGTTACAACCTGTTGCCATCTTCCAGGTAACCTGTAAATTCCTGTTTTGTAGAAGTCCATGAAGTTAAAATAGTCAGCAACAGCTTTAAAAATACTTTCAAAAGACTTGAATTTTTTTCCTGCTAGATAATTTTACAGAAATCTAAACAGGTAATAATCAGAGGGTGCAATGTCAGGAAAATACGGGGGGGGTGACTAAGGATTTCCCCATCCTAATGCATTCAGTTTTTGTAGTGTCACCATTGCAGTATGCGGGCGAGCATTATCGTAGTGGAACACTATTCCTTTTCTGGACGCTAATGCTGGCCTTTTTTCTTTGATAAGTGCATTCAATTTATCCAGCTGATTGCAGTATAGATCCGCGTTGATGTTTTTTCCCTGTTTCAGTAACTCGTAATACACTGGACCTTTCCTGTGTACCACAAACAAAGCAGTACTTTTCATTGCTGGATACTTGGTTTTGGAACTGTTGCTTGTGATGTTCCTGGTTTGCAGTACAATTTTTTTCTTTTAATATCATCGTAAAGAATTAACTTTTCATTTCCAGTAACCAGCCTGTCCAAAAATGGCTCCACATTGTGTCTAATCGTATGTGATGAACATATTCTTACACGATCAGAAAAATTCTTTTCCGTTAATTCATGTGCAACCCAAACACTTTGCTTTAATACAAACCCAAGAGATTTAATGTGATCTCCAACAATTGTATAATGAATGCCAAATTCTTCTGCTATTTCTTGACTTGTTAAATGTGGATTATTTTCCAACATGAATCGCAAAACATCATTATCGATTTTGGATGGTTGTCCAGATCGAACACTTTCTTTGAGGCTCAGGTCCCCGAGACGTAATTTGCTAAACCATCTTTGATAAGTATGAACACTTACAATATCTTTTCCAAATACCACACATAAATTTTTACATGCAACAGATGCGTTGCTTCTTTTTTGGAATTCATATAAAATGCAGTGTCCTAAATGCACTTTATCTACCGACATGTTTTTCCCTTTAAATATTACAAGTAAATGATGAATAATAAAAAAGAGCACAAATTATATTATACAGCAGCTAAAAAAACAAAAAAAAATCCGATTGACTCACTAACCAAATGTTTTTTTTAATTTACAAGTAAAATCAACTGCCTATTTAAAATATGACAGAACTTTTCCTCCAACCCATATATATATATATATATATATATATATATCCTTCTGATAGTAAAATAAAAAAAAATCAAGCAAAAACGATTGGTCTCAAATGTTGATGAGGATTGTCATTTCATTCACTGGACCTCAAACCAAAGGACTTTTTTCTTCTGGGCATATGAAATCGATGATATACGAGTTACCTTTGGGCCCAGCTGAAGATCTAGTAAAGAGAATTACTTAGGTAGGTACATAAATAGCATGTTATTAGAAATTTTCGAAAAGGCGTGCCACTTTTCCTTAACTGGTGTAAATTGCGCAATGATACTTGTGGTAGGCATTTCGAGAACCTTTAGTTATTTTTCACTGAACAATAGATCTTACTGAGTAACTTTTGATATAATTTTTAAAAAATTGTTGAAATATATATGTATATATAAGGAAGTTGTTAAAACTTCAAATTAGAAAAAGGCTAAATTGAGGATTATATAATAAATTTAACAGAAGAAAAACTAATAGTTTTAATATGAAATAAAGAAAAATTCATTCATAGAGATTTTGATATCAGAAAATATAGAAGAACTGATATTTACCTCTGATTAAGCATTTTAAATTCAAGAAAAAAAATCAAAGAAATTAGATTTTATAAGACATTTATAAAAGGATTTCGAATTATTTTTTTAATATTTCTGTTTTTATGAATGAAATTTGTGTTTGTGCAAAATTCAAGGTCAATTGTATACTATATATCTTCTATATTAACTGACCGATAATGATATAAAATATCTGTCGTTTCTTTGTGAGGTACCCCATATGCTCTCTGTTGGGTTGAACACATTCAATTGATAGATCAGGAGACATAGTTGACCATTTCAAATTTCAACATATTTGATTTGGAATTATTTTAGTTATAATGAATTTAACGGATTAGTCTATTGTTTTGCCGATGCAGAAATTAGTAAGAAATTCACCACATGCCAAAACATGACTTGCTGAAACAAAGTAAGATCATGAATTCCTTTCACCGTAAAATGCTGTAATTATGAGTTTTTAATAAAAAAACACACTATGTTTAATGTTTTCTTTATTAAAAACACTTGTTTCTTCACATTAGTTTCCAAAGCTTATGACGTATCCCCTAAAGTTCAACAGCTGTTTTAAATTTTTTCATAGTTTTTTTCAATTTTACTCAAGTAACATGATCTTCTAAATTGAATTATATACCATTTTTAGCAAGCATTTTAAACTGTATTCTGTTTGCATGCCTGATTAAATATTTACTAGCAGATACATAATTCAACTCAGTACACTATTTAACATGAAGAATTTTTCAAATATGAAATATTAATTGATATAATATGAAATATTGATTAAAAATTTTCCCATTCAGAATTGAAATGTAAAACAAATGATAAATCAACGATTAATAAGAAGGTAAAAGTTGGAAATATTAAGATAAATTTACAATAAAACTTTATATTTTTTAAAAATCAAAATTACGCCAAGCAGTGAATTAACACTAAGCAATTTAATGAAGAGAATTTATCTATTAAGAATATTAATCACAAACCACATAAATTTTAATAATATATGTGGGCGCAATTTTAAAGGTTAATAAAAGGAAACCCAAATTAAAATCAAATCATAGTTCATCATTTAAAATGTCTTAAAATTGTATTTTATAAATTAAAAATTAAATTTAAAATTTAATTTAATAAAATTAAAGTTAAAAACTTTTTCTCATTAAATGCTTGATTTACAGTTAAATCATAATTTAATTTATGGTATTTAATCAGAAATTTCTTCTTTTTACTTCTCATTAGTAAAACCACAGGAAGTGGTCACCAACAACTGAGATTATAAATTCAGATGAAATTCCGTCATGAGATCATTTCATTTAACGTTTTGTTTATTGTGAGGAGTTTCTTGCGCAAAAAAATAATAAAAGTACTGATTGCAGGAAATGTTATGAGTAATTCCAACCATTCATATTTTATTTTTAAAAAGGTTTACGTGAAGATAAATATTTTCTCACGCTTCTTTTTCCGCATTTTTGTGGTTTGTTAGGGCTGTTCTAGTTTTCTATTCAATATTCCCATCACCACCCTTTAAACTTCGTAAAGCTAGAATATTTCTTGTTTAAGAAAATGGTTGGTCTTTAACGCATTCCAACAACTTCTTTATTTCTGAAGGTTTACCTCACGTCAAAACATATACCTTATTTTAGCATTTATATTTTTATCTGCGAGAAAGCTCTCCTTTTTGTGATTATTTTGTAAAATATTTTATTTTTAACATTTTTATTTTTATGTAGGACTAAGAAAAATATGGCTACCTGTGTATAGCAGAGTGCACTATAAAAAATGCTTGAAATAAAACTATATATATATATATGTGAAGTAAAAAATAATTTTTTTATAAATACTTATGTTTACCAAAAATAATCAAATTATTTAACATTCAAGAAATAATATTAATTTTCATAAACAGGTGTGAGTTGTCTTATTCTTATTGTAGTTTAGAGTACTAACATACGCTAACGACTTCATTATTTATTTAATATGTGTATATTTAATCTATGAGTATCGTTTTATTTCCTCTTTCTAAATGGGAAAAAAACTCAATTTTTAATCATAGATTTATTTGTAATTTTTGCTGTTGGTAATATTTAATCTGATTCTGCTCAAATGAAATAAGCACAAATCATCTACTTCTTTTCATATTTTATTTTTGTTTTTTATTTTTGAGAACTCATTTCGTTAGATTATGAATGGCAAAAAAAAAAAAAAAAAGAATTCATAAGAATGAACTAATTCTTTGATTTTAATGAAAGCAGCTCGTTTTAGTTGCTTACCATTAATTCCGAATTGCAGCATGAAGCATTTCATGCTTTTATTGATTCACTAGAGATGCAGAATTTTTACAATGTTGACTTTTTCTAGGCAGTTTTCACGTTTAATAAGCAACTGACGTGCAAAAATAATTCCTTGATTGTAATTTAGTTTCAGTAGACTTGTAGCCACTAAAGTCTGTCCGTTAGACATTTTTGTAAATTGTATTTTGAAGATAGAGTTTTAGAGAAATCTTGGTAACGGAGTAAAATGATAGTTCAATGAATTAAAATGAATCATAGCTGAAGTAATCTCATCAAAAATAAAAAAAGTATTGCAAAATATATCAAAAGTATCGATCTGATGTGTTCATGTCTGTATTCAAAATGATAATAAACACTATAAAGAATTCGATTTAAGGAATGATATTCTAAACATTATAAAGAATTCTATATAAGGAATGATATTCTAAACATTATAAAGAATTCGATTTAATGAATGATATTCTAAACATTCTACTTCACTATTTATGTTTTATCTCATAAATAAGGTTGTAATTATCCAACAATGTTTGATATCACTTTCATTACTACAATAATCAAATATGGTACTACCAACTGTACTTTAATTTTAGAATAGTTGTCTCATCCGTTAAATTCATGAGAAATAACAAAAGTTATTCTTTTTAAACCGATCACCCGAATTTTTGAACCCATCTAAATTTATCTTTCATTTCTTTTATAATTCTTATTTTTCATTTTCTTTAGAAATACTATTATTTTGGTAGTGAATAGAGAAACATTTTTATTCAATCATTTATCTGTCAAATTAATTTCACCTGCAAATATCGTTAATTTACAAATTAAATTTTAAAATTATAGCATAGCATTGTAATAGCATCAACAATTATTTAATGGATTTTATATTAGAATTATTTTAAAATGTTTATTTTATCATATACTTTTTATTATCATGTTGGTTACTGAAGTCTTTAAGGAGACAATCTTTGATGAGAAATTATTTAAATAGACAAATTTCGAGAAAAATATTTAACATATTAATATTTAAAAATTATGGGAATGATGACATTAAAATTCAGTATTTAAATTTTTAAGCAATGTAGAATTTTTCACTTTGAGATAAGTTTTTATGGATAAATAGCTTGGGCGTAATCAGAGCATTTCCGCAATTAAAAGTGAGTTCATTACTTTTGAAAACACAAGATTTAGGGCAGTCTCATTATTTGGGTGCATACGACTGCAATTAAGATCGTATCGTAGTACCATCATTTATTTTTATTATTTCCAGAGTACTTTCAAAGTGTTATAAACACATTTAATAAACATATTTTTAATAAAAATTGTAATGCAAGTTTTGTAATTAAAAAATATTATTAGTTTGATTATAACAAATTTATGAATTTATTTTATTAGTTCAAAATGATAAGTTGCTTTCTAGTCTATGCATTTCATAATTTGTAAAAAAATAGAATAATTGAAATCAGCTATTAACCCCGTTAGTTTCAATGAGATTTCATTGAAAAATTAGACTTTTCCTAAGAATTTTATGCAACTTTTTATTATTTACATACTAATTACTGTTAAAATAGGAAATAAATTTCTTATGTATCACTAAAAAGATTTTTTCTAATGAATTATTTAATTTATCATGAATTTCTTGCAAAAATCTAACATTAAAGTAATGATTCAGTATACAAAAAAAAAAAAAAAGAAATAGTTTAAAAAACAAATAAAATGTTCAATTAAAGATATAGTTATCATATTCAAATTTAGCAGTATATTTGATTGTTTTTTTATGAGTGACAAAATCCATATAGGTTATAACAAGCAACAAAAATCAAAATATTTGCATTAAATAGAATAGCATAAAAGTTAAGAACCTGAAGTTCTAAAACGAGCTTATTTATAAGAAATTTTTGTAAATGAATTCATAATGTGGAACTAATTAAATTCTAATAAATATCTCGATTATATAAATATATCAATTATTCTACTTACAAAACTATTTAATATAGGATCTGTATCATATAAATCATACAATATTAATCAATAATAAATCCTACAACAAAAAAATCATGTATTCAGGTGAAGTTTCTAATGAAGATTCCTAAAGATACTCCGGTTTCATCGCGTTTCACAAGTTCTGATGCCAGAAGAAACCCATTTTATCATCTTATTTAAAAAAAAAAAAAAAAGCTTCTATAATAAGTATATTCATGAAAAATGCAGGAAAAGTATCACATTTATGATAATAATTGTTGAACCAGTAAATACTAGATATTTGATTAACTAAAAGTGAAAATTGCTAAGTACTGATTCAATTTTTTTCCATATTAAAATAATACTTAGCTGCATGATAATACAAACATAACTTAAATGTAGTATATTTGCATTACATTTTTGTTTCAACCCATTTCTGCTTTTACATTTCACTGAACTTAAAGATATGTCCTTAAATTCCATTAAGCTATAGAATGTAGAGTAAATACATAGTAGCTTTTAATAAGGATTATTATACATGCACATTATTAAGTCTTCTTAATTTATCTGAACACTTCTCAAATTAAAAATGAATGGATTTTAGGAATTATTTTAAGCGAGATTTAAGTTTATTAAGTATCTGATTTTATTTACTTAATGAACATGAATTGAAATTATTTCATAAATATTACATTTATTACATTTAATTTCATCAACTGCGAATTTTTTAAGTTGGATTTTTTCTGTTGTTTTTATAATGATGGCTTTTACACGTTATACCCACATGTAGTATTGCTTAGTGATACTTTTATTTAATTTGCTTTTTTAGAGTAACTTACATCAAAAGTCAAAACTTGGTATTTACGTTCTATCACGACTAACTTGGTGATAGTTGGCTATAAAAATGTTCATTGGCGATTTCATTTGCGTTAGTGATTTAAATAATATTTATTTTAACTCTCTCTATAACTAATGTTAGTACTTAGGTTGTTTTTATTTAAGTAGTCGTCATATTATTTTTTGGTCGCCACAATTCTGGTAACATATCAAAGTAAAAAGTAAATACGGGAAATTTTATGACCAGCTCGACAGCTTTATATTAAGGATGCCTAAATGTCATTAATGACATGTGATACTCTCTGAACAATATGCAATTTATTCTGAAGAGCTCAAAGAATCATTTCTGTGATTATGTGTATGTTTCTTTGAAAATGCTGCAGATCTATGCTACTTTGATAAAAAACAGATTGTGATTGTTCGATAACTCAATCTTAATTTGCACCAGCTGTTCGTGTGAATATATGTGTCGTGTTGATGAATACCACTGAGGTTACACCAGGCACCACAGTGTTAATTGCTTACACATCCTTAAAGACTCAAAACTTTGGAAGCTGCATTTCTTCGTTAAAAGATGGAACTGGCATTAGCTCCAATAATTACAGAATCTAAAGGGAATCAAACTTGAAATGCTTCTAAGCACACATGTTTGTGGTGTTTGTGATTGCCTACCATCCAACTTATTTTACCAAAAAGAAAAGTTTCCAAAATTTTCTGTCCTTAGTGATGTGTGGAATTCAACATTGTGGTGTTTGATATTCATCTTATTATTATATATCAACTTGACTTAGTTGTTCACAATTTGGTTAACCAAGTAATTTTCGAGATAGTTATTTCGAATCTTTTTGCCATCACAATCTGTCTCTGTCAAAGTTACATGTATCAGAAGCCTTTCCCTTGAAACACTCCTCTAATTTCCGAAATCATATTTAAAACATTTTAAAATAAATTATGTAATATTTATGGCTATGCTATGCATTTTCTCATGGGATCACATTTGTTTTCCTCTATATATAAATTACTTCAATATCAAATTAAGAAAATTATCCTAATGCTGTGGCTCTTCAATGTTTGTAATCGTTTTATTTGGAACAAATATCCCTTTTCAACTTATTTGTATTTATCTATAACATTTTTCTAATGTTTATTTTAAAATGACCCTTGATCACCATGAGTAAACAAAACTACTCTAAATATCCCATTTTTCACTTTGAATGCTATATAACATTGGCAACTTTGAAACTTTAAGTGCAAAAATTAAAACAAAAGAAAATATTATAAAAGAAAAGATTTTTTTGAGTTTGAACACAAATTACTCAATTTTTTGATTGACTAAAGACAAAATATTTAATTGTTAAAATTAGTTTCTCATTTTATTGACTGTAAAAAAAGAATATAAAAATTGTGTATGCAATGATCTGTAACCTAAATAATTTTGTTACTTGTTGCATAATACTATCTCTTTTCATAAAAAAACTTTAAATTCTAAATTTTTTCTAAAACATAATAATCACGGAACTGTTTAAAAAAATAAAATCGCAAATGAAATGCAATAATACACTTTCCATATATTTTGCAATAATACACAAGAAACTCGAACTTTTCTTAAAATAAAATCAGCATTTATGATATTCATGGTAAATATATTATTATAGAGAAAGAATTTTAAACAATTATTTTATGTTTCTTAATATTTATGGCTGTGCCACCATTTTCTGCACACAAAATTGCAAAAAAAAATAAAAATTATTCGGATATAAAATGAAAATTGGTATTTTCCCATCGACCAGTTCCAAGAACAACTCGTCTCTAAATATTACGCTCTAAGGCCAATATCACGATTTATTGTAAAATCCTGCACTTAAAAGATCATATATTCTCGTTTTATACTTTTCATTTTACTTCAGTTCTCATTTTATATTTTTTAAAGGATGTTTTAAATTAAAGATTAATTTTGGAATATGAATTAAAAATATATGTTTCCATAGATTTGTTTTAACTAAGATAAAAATTAATTTCTATTTTTTCCCCATTAAATTTCGATAAAACAATAAAATTGATTTTGGTTACACTTTTTTGAGTGACAATCGTTGATTGAAAAAAAATATAAGTATTTGAAAGTTTAATAAACTTACCTGAAAAAGGAAACTAGATTATATATAACTTCATCTAGATTATATATAATTGTCTATCTCATTATCATTTCACTGAAAATAATATGAGGGTATATCAAAAAATTTAACAGCTCACAAATAATTTCCGGTAAATAAATTCAAAATGAAATATCAATTTGAAAGCACATAAGTCAAAATTAAAAGCATCGTGTTAGGCTTAGCATATTTTTACTGCAAAACTCATAAGATATTTACGATATTTAAAGCAAATTGATTTAGAAACTTGCTTTAAAAATGAATTTAATTTAAAATTGCATCCATACAAGTTAAAAAATTAACGATGGCTTGTTTGATATCAATAGCTTGATTGATGAACCAAGATCCATCATTTTATTTTATGCTGGTTATGATGACAGTCTAAACACTTTTCATATTATTCTTGTATTTATTGAGGTTTTACGTTTAAACTTATTAGAATTAACTTAAAATATTTAAATTCAAATAATTTAGATAAATTTATTATAACATTTTAATTATAGGAAATTTTATCATATAATTTTTTAATATTTTATGTTTGCTATAGTGTAAACCACATAAAGTAATTTCATGAGCTAATATTTTTCATGAGTTGTTCTGCCATTCATGTATTGACGTTGAATATCTAATAAAGAAAAACAATACAAAGAGAAGTTAGTAGGAAAGAACATTTGTTTTAAATTAAAAAGCAAGCAATATATTTTTAAAAATGCACAAATGGAGACAATACATGATTAAAATTAAGTTACAGTTTTCCTTCCCAAGAAACCATAGAATTTTTGATAATCTTACAATGACAATAACTAGTGTTTGAACGTTTGCATTTATGTTTATTCAGGTGAATGTTTAAAAGAATGGAATATTTTTATTCTTGAACGTTTAGGAGTTACATATTTTTTATGAACAAAATTTGATCCATCAAGAACAAGAATCAAATGAAGATTAAATGCATAATTCATATAAAGATTGAATATATATAAATATTAAAAATATAAATATAGAATGTCAGAAAAGGAAAAAAATAGGATAGCTTCGAATAAATAATAAGCACTAGAAAAAATGTAATAGTAGAGAAATAGCAAATACATCACAGTATAAAGTGAGAAAAAAAAATAAATAAAATCAAATGTATGTGGATGAGAAAACGAACAATTGGTAGTGAAAATAATCAAGAAGAGTTTTTCAGTGATGACAAAGGAGGCCCAAAAACCTTTATTCAGTTGATCTTCAAATTTTGTAGATATTGAACTACTGATACAAAAATTCCGAGAAAATTGAGAAACAACCGAAATGTATGAAGAAATGATGCATAGATAACTCCATTAATGGCTAGATACAAAGATAGACAGTATTAATGGCTAATCCGACTTTTTTCATTTTTTAGTTCATTTCCGGAAAAATATTTGTTATAAAACAAACCGATATTATGTTATGATATAAATATAATTAAAACTGAACATACGGTAAGTTTTTCCATCTTTTAACTTCATTTCTGAGACTATATTTTGTATAAAATAACCAAAATTTATTATATACTGAGGTACATTTAGTTTTGATTATAATTATGCTTGAAGACTCTTTTTTATGTACAATGATGAAAAAATATTTAAATGTATTAAATTATATCAAAATTGTTATACTCTCATTTCCAGCTAAGCAAAACTAACGACACTGGGCTGCTCAGAAACAGAATTTTTGTTTTCAAATATACTCTGTAGCAATACTAAGTTAAGTTTCAATGCATTTCAGCAATTTCCTCATGTGTTATCTACTGCAAATATAGTTTGGCAATTTTAATTTTCATGTTAAAGCATCACCTTTTTTCGTCATCATTAAAAAGTTAAAATTAGAAAGATTTTTAATTCTTCCCAACTATTTTAGACGCAACAATTTAAATTCAACACATAGCAATTACTTTCTGTCACATTGGCATTTTTAATAACAATTGCTGAAACCATTTTTTGAAACATTTATTAAATAAACATTCTTCAAAATGTTTTTCAAAACATTATTTTTAATGAATACATTTATTCAGCAATCAATTAAGAAGTTTCTATCAACATAACATCTAATGTATAAAGCCACAATTAATGCAAGCAAGAAAACATTCGTCAAATGACACCTGTTTAGTGAATCTCTGATATTTTATCTTTAATTGTGAATTCTCTGGTTTCCACAGTAATTCATTTTATAATTCACGAGTACTTATTTTGATAAATAATGATGAACCCATTATAGTTCAATGATTTTAATTTTAAGTTAAATTCAGTTTGTTAGCAAATATAGAAAATCAGAAAATATATACTGCTTTTTTTATGATTTTGAGGAAAGATAAACAAATTAACCATTGAAATAACGAAGTTCTTTCAAGTGACTCTTTTGAGAAATTCAACTAAATATTCTTGAAAATATCAATAATTAAACAAAAAAAAATATTCATTATTTTCAATAAAATCATTTTTTTAAGTATAAAATTTAAAAAAGTTTATTTTGTTTGTTTTTCAGAATTTATAATATTTGTTTGTTTTGACAGAATTCTACACTATTGTTATGAAACAATTTTTTATATACATTAAAATAAATTACTGAAATATTATGACTTAAAATTTATTTATTCTTTTCTAATCATTCATATTATAATAACATTTATATTATTCATATTATATACGAAAATTATTCCTATTTTCGTTCTTATTTAAATCTAAATAATTCATAAAAATAAATCAAATTATAGATCCGAATGGCATAAGGATAATGGGCACATTAAGAAAATAATTTTCATTTATTGCTGCATTTTTATGAACATTAAGAGCAAATAAGAAGCACAGATAATAAATGCCATAGAATTTTAAACTAGTTTCTAGAAATCTGAAAGAAATGTGATATTTTCATCACCGTTATATAATGTGCCGCATAAAGTATTAAAATAAACAAGATAAAGTACTAGTGGGATGAATTCTTGAATAGCTCCATCAGGGATTTCACTCTCCATTAAAATAGGACATGTGTGAAAGAAACAAAATAAAAATGTCAAAAAAAATGAGAAATTGAACAGTTGGTATTGAAAGTAATAAAGAATTTTAAGTGTTTATAAAAGAGGCCCAGAAACAAAAAACTTATTCAAAAGATTTTTAAATTTTGCAGATGTTTGATCAAATTTTGAGATAAACTACAAATGGGAAAATTCCAAGAAAACTGCGAAACAACCGAAATTAATCTTTATTTTATGTGTTATACATATATTTGTTATATGAATTATAAGGAATTGCTTAATTCCAAGAATAAATTCTTTTCTTCAGATTTTTCACACACAAATTATTTTTAAAAACTCTATTTACTTCACTTTGATATCTATTCCTATTCTTGTATTTTCAAAATACTTGTAACATATCATAGAAACTGCATTTTGTATACAATAAACTATGAAATGTGTTTGGTTAATCTGCGATAATTTTCAAATGGAAATAAAGCGAATCATCTGTAATTAAAGAGACATTTTTTCTAACGATTCCGAAAATAGTTTCTTTCTTCTATCATTTTATCCATCCTTCTAAGAAAATTAATTGATCAAGAAACTAAAAAATAAAATAAGCCATCTAATATTAGCATATTAAGTTGCGATTTAAAATAACTTCCAGTACAATTATTAAACAATAATTTTTAATTAATTCTTTTTTTCTAAAAAACCGGTCAAGTTACTGCTATAGATTAACAATTATACTCATTAAAAATTATTACTATTAATATTTTAAGTTTTAATATAAGACAATATTTTTCACAAATACTCTGAAATATTTCTATTATCAAATTGTTAGTTTTTCACTGAATATGGAAAGCTACAAAAAATCATTGATATTTAAAACAAGATTTTCTAAAAATTGAGAAAATATGATACTTAATAAAAAATTAACCATATAATATTTTCCAGTCATAAGCTTTACCATATTAAATATAAAGCATTAATCATCTTTGCCACACGCAAAAACTGTAATTACTTTAAACAACATTTTAAAGATTACATCACAGACATGGCAAAATTCCTTTCTAATACCACAAACGTTAATTCAATACTGTGCAAATAACATCTTCAGAGTTGCGTTTCATTGACGCAAAGGTTCACACAATATTTTTCAAAATTCGTGATTCTTCAAATGCAGAAAACGTGCAAGATCTAGCACATGGTTAAGAACAAACGGCATCGTCTTATAGGCACTGGGGAAACGTCGACGATTTCATACCATTCGTGATCGTTTTCTTTCCTTTCTTGCCCCACCCCTGCAATTAGGGATCGGCAATGCCAGTCATTACCTCACTCATTTTGGGGTGGCCCGAGGACATAAATTAGAAGTTCGTCAAACATCGATAAAAGCATATAAATAAAACTGCGATTAGCAGTCGTAACAAGCAAAGATGTGTAATCGGGAGCCTCCAGAATGTAATTGGGTGAGCCGTTTTTGTTTGCTTATTTTATCCCATTGGGATTAAGTGTTGAGAGAACCGCAAACCGTGGGGTATCTGATCGCTTCTTTCTCCTTCTCGCAAAGTGTGTGTTTCATTTTTCATTCATATCTGATAAAGGCAATTGAGCCGGTAACTATCTGGGAGTGGAACATGTGATTAGCAATTTATTTGAAGGAAATATGTTTGGAAATAAGCCTACAAATAATTTTGAATCATTTGGCTATATTATCAGCTTTATCTGAATTGTTAATAT
>JAPDSC010160851.1:0-17527 GCA_026290005.1 Latrodectus geometricus
GATACTTATTTAAAATATTTTAATTAAGTTAAAAATTAATAAAACAAATTTTATGTGTTCAATTTTTATTTTCTTTCATCTTCAAAATATTATAAAAATTGTGAGAATTAATTGTCAAAAACAGTCTTCTTTTCAATCTCTTAATCAATGTCCACGTAACTAATTTTTACCTCTTTTTACAAAATTTCAGACAGTACCTTATCACTTCTAAATATGCATTAGATCAGACATTTTTTTAATCTTTTGACGCTCAACATGTTATGACTTAAAATATACATGGAATTGGAAAGTATAAAATAAATTCCTTTCTTTCATTTACTACATTTTATCCAATCCGAATGCTAAAAAATAAGTTATGTTAATAAAAATGTACATTTATTGCATGATATAAAATTCCCAATAAATACATAAAGACAAATTGGCAAAATACGGAATAAGTATACAATTGTTTCATTTTTAACACTTCAAAAATATTTATAATAAATAAAATTCCTTAATTTATATTAAGTTTGAGTGAATATTTCGAAAAATTAAAAAATAATTTTTAATGGTTTCAATCTTATAAGTTGGAGTTAAAACTTTAAAGTTTGATATTTATAAAAAGTTAAATTTTGAATTGGAATGCAACAAATTATTGCATTATAATATAATTTTTCTAAATATTCAGGTAATGGATGGTATATACAAAATTCAAAGCAGTATAATTGCAAGTGAATCTATTCGCCCGCGGGTGGGCTCGAACCACCAACCTTTCGGTTAACAGCCGAACGCGCTAGCCGATTGCGCCACGGAGGCCTGCCGAAGATACTTATTTAAAATATTTTAATTAAGTTAAAAATTAATAAAACAAATTTTATGTGTTCAATTTTTATTTTAATTTATCTTCAAAATATTATAGAAATTGTGAGAATTAATTGTCAATAAGAGACTTTTTTTCAATCTCTTAATCAATGTCCACGTAACTAATTTTTACCTCTTTTAACAAAATTTCAGACAGTAGCTTATCACTTTTAAATATGCATTAGATAAGACATTTTTTTAATCTTTTGACGCTCAACATGTTATGACTTAAAATATACATGGAATTGGAAAGTATAAAATAAATTCCTTTCTTTCATTTATTTTATTTTATCCAATCGGAATTCTAAAAAATAAGTTATGTTAATAAAAATGTACATTTATTGCATGATATAAAATTCCCAATAAATACATAAAGACAAATTGCAAAGTACGGAATAAATATACAATTGTTTAATTTTTAACTCTTCAAAAATATTTATAATAAATAAAATTCCTTAATTTATATTAAGTTTGAGTGAATATTTCGAAAAATTAAAAAATAATTTTTAACGGTTTCAATCTTATAAGTTGGAGTTAAAACTCTTAAAGTTTGATGTTTATAAAAGGTTAAATTTTTAATTGGAATTTAACAAATTCTAGTATTGCATTTTGATATAATTTTTCTAAATATTCAGGTAAAGGATGGTATATATAAAAATCAAACCATGATAAGTGCAAATAAATCTATTCGCCCCCAGGTGGGCTCGAACCACCAACCTTTCGGTTAACAGCCGAACGCGCTAGCCAATTGCGCCACGGAGGCCTGCCGTAGGTACTTATTTAAAATATTTTAATTTTGTTAAAAATTAATAAAACAAATTTTATGTGTTCAATTTTTATTTTCTTTCATCTTCAAAATATTATAAAAATTGTGAGAATTAATTATCAATAACAGACTTTTTTTCAATCTCTTAATCAATGTCCTCGTAACTAATTTTTACCTCTTTTTACAAAATTTCAGATAGTACCTTATCACTTCTAAATATGCATTAGATCAGACATTTTTTTAATCTTTTGACGCTCAACATGTTATGACTTAAAATATACATGGAATTGGAAAGTATAAAATAAATTCCTTTCTTTCATTTATTACATTTTATCCAATCGGAATGCTAAAAAATAAGTTATGTTAATAAAAATGTACATTTACTGCATGATATAAAATTCCCAATAAATACATAAAGACAAATTGCAAAGTACGGAATAAATATACAATTATTTCATTTTTAACTCTTCAAAAATATTTAAAATAAATAAAATTCCATAATTTATATTAATTTTGACTGAATATTTCAAAAAATTAAAAATATCTTTTAACTGTTTTAATCTTATAAGTTGGAGTTAAAACTATTCATGTTCGATGCATATAAAAGGGTATTGAAATAATAATAAATTTTGAATTAAAATACAAGGAATTCTAGTATTGAATTACGATATTTTTTTCTGAATATTTTGGAAAAGGAGCGTGTACTACAACTACGTTTCAAAAAGAATGAACAAACAAAATTATACGCCCCCGGGTGGGCTCGAACCAGCAACCTTTCGGTTAACAGCCGAACGCGCTAGCCAAGTGTGCCACGGAGGTGTACGGATGCTGATTATTTTAAAAAATTTAATATAGTGGAAAATTTCTACACATTTTAAGAGGAGCAAGCACTGTAGAAAATTATCTTATTTGATAAAACATTTATTATTATTATTAATTTTCTTCGATTTTTATTTCCAGATATTAATTTAATAATGCTTTCAAAATTGTGAGGTCATCAAATACCAATAACAAAGTTTTTTATCTAAATTTTTTAAGAAAGGTGAAGACCTTTAAAAATTTTTTACCAGTAATGACAAATGTGTTATATATACCATTATTTTATTATAATTAAGCAAAGGATTTTTATTTCAATTAAATATTGACTAATTTTAGTAATAAATTATTTATTGAATTGAATATAATAAATTCATTAATATTTTATCATGGGTTAAAAATTTTAAGTAAAAAATTACAACTAAACAATTAAAAATAATTTACTTTAAATTTTTACAAAAATATGTGTAAATGGTTTAATTTAAATCTCTCATTTTTTTCTTCTATTTTAGATTTATTGTTTAAATGAAAATCTAACTATAAACTGTGTGTTAATGGTTAGTGTTGGTTTCATATTTCTCTGTAGAACTTAGAATTCTATTAAAATTTTGCTATTTCTTCGTCTTTTATAATCTGGTTCTTAAATCAGATTATAAAAGACGACTTTATTATATAAGAATGGCTTTTGAACCACTATGATAATTAACTGATTCTAATATATTAACTAAATATTAGCTTGGCTTAAAATTATAGGTAAACAGTACGTGCTAAAATTATATTATAAAGTGAAATGAAATTGTTACCGCTCGAGGAAAAATGAATCTCACCTGATGTATGTGGAATGGGAAACTTCCCAATTAACAACTGAACGTGCTAGCTAATTGCAACACGGAAACCAGTTGTTACTGGATACTTAAAAAATTTATGAGGATAAAGATAACTATTCTCATTTCGTCATGGTGTTAAATTGCAAAAGGATATTTGTTAAGAATTAAATAAGTTTATTATCATAAAATAAACGTTTGTTGGATTCTTTCATTTCTATAAAATACAAGAAAACTATCAAAATTGCTGAAAACATAAATATCTCTAATAATGGTTTTGATTCGATTAGTTTAAAATTTTTTATAAAAGTAAAATTTAATTATTTCATTTTTATTTTTAAATTTTTTTACCTTTGTTGGTAAATGTGTTATATAGTAATGGTTCTTTATTTTTTAATTAAGCCTACAGAATTTTTATTGGGAGTCAACTAAGAAGTCTTTTTTAGCAAAACGTGTTTCTTACTTTCTGGCCTATTGTGTACTCCATAAAAGCAATCAAAATGATATCACTGACTGTATAATATTAAATTAGATCTTCACCCTTTTAAACAAGATGTCATTTGACAGTTTAAAAATTGATATAAATAATTATTTATTGAAAATTTGATGAAATCATTGAGTCAGAAAATAAAATTCGTAGTGTTCATTACGAGCACAATAACGTATGCCTAAAGCAACAATAAATTAATATCTAAAAAGAATAATTGAAAACATTCTAAAAGTATATTTTTGGAAGAACAATATTTTCAAGAGTCGTGTGAGGCTGTATCTAAAACAATTGGAAAGAAAAAAAGTCATTGAACTCATTGAAGATCTTGAATCAATTACTCCTAGCTGGGTAAAATTATTACAAATATACTGGGATTTAGATATTCACTTGTAGAAATTGATAATAACGTAGCAATGTGTATTGAAGTTATTGTAAAAGACTTAAATGTATCATTTTTAAAGGAAAAGTATCACGAAAATTCTTCTGACGAAGGGATTATTGAAGAAATCGTACCACCTACAAAATTACAAGTTCTTGAGATTCTAGTCCAGCGTTTCTTAAGATGTGGAATCATGGGTATATAGAAGGAGTCGTCAAATATTTTAATAATTTTGATATTACCTTAAGTTATTGCAATAATTACCTTACCCAGTGTATCTGAAAATAGATACGAAAATAAAGACAAAGAAAAATCGGTAAGGTATCTACATATTTGTTTTCGGCAGAAACTTTTATTTTACTTGCTTGGTATTTGATTGTGTAAGTGTTCATCAGACATTGCGTATCCAAGATCAGAGTGTTTGGTAATACCACTCTGGGTTGTCTTTGATTTCAAATGTTGAATTGTTAAAACTGATAAACGAACATCTACAGTGTCTTAAGAAATATTTCTCTTTAAAATTCAGAGGTGAGAAATTAATATGGGTATAGATACATTCTGGAATTATTGTGGAAAATATTATTCCTTTTTTTATTATGAATTATATACCTATTTTCCTGTTATAATCCGTGGATTATGTGTTAAAAAAAGTTTCGAATTTCATTGTGAGTATTTTACTCCGACGCGGATAATCTGATAAAAAATATTCTCCAACTTACAAGAAAGTTTTGAAAGAAATATCGCTTAAGCTGGTAAAAATTTACGGTTACCCTAGGAATCTTTTTGAAAAAGTCGCCAAAAATCTCGCCATTTTCCAAAAGCAAGGTTTAAACAGAATATGGAAAAATATTGCCTAGTTGTTCAATATCCCTAATCTGCGATTGGTCGGAATTGGTTGGGTTGCCGAAAAATGTTATTTATCGCCAAATATAGAAAAATCACGCCAAGGGTGACTGTACAGTAAATCTCAATCGCTTGTGTCTTATAAAATTAATAACAGGTGGCGCCACGACACATTTGACTTATTTCAGCTATAATCTGTTTTATCCAATTACGTTCAAGATCGGTTCTTCGAAGATATTACAGTTGCTCTTCGCTAGTAGCATTTCGCATTTTTTGTCTTGAAGAGAGCTGTTTCATTTTGAAAATGTGCAAAGTCGTATATCATCATACGAAAGTGAAAATGCTTAAATTACTCATCAGATTTTAAATTAAAAACTATAAGGAAGGCAAATAAAAAAATTGGACAAACATGTTAATGTAAAGTAAAAAACGAAGCATAAGCTGTTCAAAAGAAAAATATATCCAATGCGCAGTTCGAAAATAATCCATTTTTTACACTTAATTATAAACAAAATAAATATATTTTTATTTTTAAAATATGTCTATCTTCATCTTAAAAATTATTAAAAACTAAAAATTGAAGAGTTTTACTAGAATTATATATATCTCAGAATTATCGCTCTTGGTCGATTTCGTGCTTTCATCTCAGTTTATCGCATTTTCCAAAGAAGTAGATTCAAACGGATCTTTTTCAAAATAAATGTTTTTTCTGAATAATTTATTACATTTTTAATCTTACTGTGTATTTTTATTTTATATAAAACCCATATAATCAGCAGTATAAATTTTCAACTATTCATCAAAAAAATTGCTGCGGAATATACGCCACTGTGGATTATGCGACGTCCCCTCCCCCTGTTATTCGAAAAAATGGCCTATCGGATGATAGGCTCTGCGGATTATATACAAGAAAATACGGTACATAATTCGGGGTTGAAAACTGATATTTTTGAAAAGCTCTTAAAAGATTTTTGGCTAAAGTTCCAAAAGAATTTCCAACGATTTCTTAAATTGTCCATTTTTTTTTTTTCTTTTTCTCAAATAAATTTGTGTGGCGCAATATTGTCTTTGATCATCATAAAACTAAAATATCGATTAAATCTAAAGAAGGTTGAGTAAATACTTCCCATCTTAAGGTATCGATTATTTTACCAAGATTTTATAATATAATTAAACGAATCCTTCACATTGATATGTAATCCTCGCATATGCATTCCCAGAAGGAAGTGAATTTTCTCAGAAATAACTTTGCAAATAGATGCACTTAATAGACAGAATTTATTTATAACTTTGAATTTATCCAATTAATTAAACTTACTTTTAGTATTGCATTCTATAATTTTAAGTTTCTAATTTATTTAAATTTGTCACACTGTTTTAAAGTTAAAAATGATAATAACCTAAAACTGCAATAGTTTATTGCTATACAAGTAAAGAAATCGAGAGTTTCACTCATGTATATAAGATATGCGCAATTTTTACAGGATCCCTCAAAATTTCAATCAATATTTAAAGGAGAAAACACTAAAAAAATTTAAAAATACCAGATCTAACCATATAATTCGTAACCTATAATTTATCTCAGATGAAGATAAATTATAGGCTGCGAATTATATAAGCATGTAAGACTTCATTGAAGAAAACTAATGTAGAACTTCAATATAAAACAAAATGAGAAATATTTTATGTAATGAAAATATATAATGCGTAGAGAGTAAAGAATATATGTGGAGATTAAAGATATTTTAGCAGGAATATATATAAGTTTTTAATGATTCTTGGAATATGGTAATTTTTTTAATTATTTATTTATATTTGCATTAAATTTCATTGCGGGCAATATAGTGTCATTATGAAATATTTAAAAAACTGTTGTCATGCATTTAAAACTTATTTTGTTTCATGTATTTTAAGTGTTTTAAAATTGTTAAATGAAATGCATTTTCAAATTAATTACTCTTAACTTATACAAGTATGTAATTGTAAATTTAAAGTCCATGTGATTAATTTAGTTACATAAATTTTTATCATTTTTTCATTTTTCAAGTCATCCAAATTTTGGAAGCTCTTTGGTAAGGACATCAAAATTTTATTTTTTACTTTTATATCGCTTCATATATTTTCAAAATATGCTTTGTTTTACATTTTACATTTATTACATTTCATAATTTATTTTATGACCACGATGGTCTGGTTAAGAACGCTGCCTCTCTTTTTACCGAAAGAGATATACTCGATTCAGCCATCGTGGTCATGAATGGCGGCTTATGAGCGTAAGATTAATTGTGGTCGCTTTGTTCTTCTAATGAAATGATACCTTTAGGAATGGTAAGTTATGTCTAAGAATGGTCCCTGCTTAAAAATTACCCGGATCTAACTACTTTCAGGTTGACGATGGCATACCCACTAAATGCCCCCTAATGTATAAGAGTCCATAAATTCTGCCAAATGTAGAACCAACAGATCTTTTAGGTTCTTATTAAAAGATTTTATTTTAAATTTATTAATTATGTAAAAAATTAACAGTAAAAAAGATAATATTTATTAAAAGGTAACAGTAAAAGATATAATTCTTAAATGAATGAAATTTTAAATTATAGTGAGAGAAAGAAAAAAAATCACTTAAAGGTCAAAAACGTGATTGATTTTCTTGAAATTAAAAAGATATTTATAAGGAGTTATGCTGCGGAAAATGTATAAAATATATTAAGTTTATTCAATTGTAAGTGATAAAACATATATCCTTATATTAGAAAATTGAATAATAGAAGATTATTTAGAAGCAACACGTTTCTTTAATTAAGTTATCTCAACGGTTTAAAATAAATTAAAAGAATTTAAAATCTATTAACTTGCAGGATTAAATTTTCTGGTACTTTTGTGTTTATTTTGAAGAACTGCTTAAAAAATGTGTTCTTAAATGTTTCTTATCTCTCATTAACGCATGCAAAGTCTTACTTTAATCGAAGAAGTGTATTAAAAGTTTTTAATTGAATTTGTTTGTTGCATTCATTAAAATAGTGTTTTCAGCGCAGTAAAACCGAATTACTATATATTTGTTGCTGCCTTTATTTTTTTTTTTTCAATAAAACTTAACCTAACTCTTTCAAGTGAAATAGAAAGAAAGTGACCAATAAAAGTCCAATGAAAATTTTAATTAATATCATTATAAAATCAATTCTTACAAACGTGAACAAAAATAAGGTCTTTATCTTCTTAAACTAAATGGGTTTTTTTTTTTTTTTTTTTTTTTTTTTTTTTTTTTTTTTTTTTTTTTTAAATTTTAATGAATAGAAAGTTTTTGTAAAAAAAAATTTTAACACTTCAAGTTATGACATAAAATAAATATTAGCTTGGGGAAAAAAAATCCATTATTTTACGTGAACTTTATGTAATTTCTTTTGGATTCACTTTGTAAAGAGGTTTAAAACAGCTTTCATGTAGATTTTTAGGTCTTGCGCGTTACGACTGCTGACATGCGGTTAACTTCGATCATTTTTGATATTTTATAGACATTTTCGACGATGCTGTATCCACATACGAGGTGAATCTCTAACATCAAAAATACCCGAACGGAATCGACGAAACAAAAATTGTATGTAACTGGTTGTTACAGTCTTATATAGGACGATAAACACCTTTTCCAATTTTAGCCACCCGGCTATCTTTTTCGCCGTTACAAGAGAAAAACGAAAATGTATCGAATTTTCTGTTTGTTGTCTTCCATTTTTAAAACCTTGTACTCGTAACTGAATTAATCAAACAAAAAACTGCAAGAGGATATTTTAGTGTCAAATGTCACCTTTCCAACGAGCATACATCTGAAATTGTTTGATTGATACCTCACGAGATATCGATCACTACAGACGTCTACCGAAAAAATAATGGATTACTTTTTCCCCAACCTAATATTAAAAATCATCGCAAAATTCGTAGAAATCCGCAAATATATTATTATGAAACAAATTGTCTAAAAATATAAAAATATAGTTAAACCTACGAATTCTACCCCTTTGCACTTGATTAAATTTAGCTAATATTACATGATTTCGTGTAATTATTTAAAATAAAATGGTTATTACACATTACTATTACATGAACATATTTTATATACATTGAAGATTAAAATTACAATGATTCTGTGAAAAATGAAAATTTTCAACTTAAATATCTGATATTTTTGAATTTTTTAATATAAAGATGGCACGCTTTAGCATGATTTTTCAAGAATTCTAACTTAACTTATTAAATCATGCATCCAGATTTACAATATCAGATTATTTGGAAAGTTCACATCTATTTTCGTGCTCTACTCTCTACAAATAGTCCTGGAATGCAAAAATTGCACCCTTTTATGACGCCCGTGGTTAAATTACGCTAATCATTATTGTCGAATATTGGAATTGTTTTTGGCTATTAACCTGTCTTTTATGCAAAGTCAAAATTTTTACTTTTTGGAAGTCCCTATAAACATGATTAATATTTCCAGGTGATAAAAAATATAAAGTTTAAACGGGGCTCCAATCCAATAATGTGTAATATAATAATGTATCCACCTTAAATTATAAAAGCTATTTTATATAATTTTAATGTTGTTGTCGTGTGCCAGCCAGGCTGGCAATATGGGGTGCGCTGCTCCACTTTTCCAACTGAACCATATTTGGTGTGGAGTCCGACTTCCTCAGTACACACATGCCATAGGTACCCGTTTATAGGGTAGGCAACCATTCACACACACACAAAGAAAGGACAAAGGCAAGAAAGAGAGAGGAAAAGTACATCCATGCCTGAGCCTCGATTCGAACCCAGGTCCCACCCATCTGTAGTCAGGTACGCTAATCACTAGACAGGTTGGGCGGCATATAATTTTGATGAATAAACTAACTAATTCTCATTACGCAGTAAATAGCTCTAAGACAACAAAAACAAATGAACTATATTTTTCTCCAACGCTTTAAAAACCACGAAATTATATAGCATATTTCATTTCTTTCATCAATTTCCCATTCTTTTTGGAGACAAAATAAAAAATTTTAAAATCATTCACATCATTAGTGATGTTTAGGAACACTTGTTTCAAAATTTCTTGCATAAGCATCTTTTAGAGTGTTCAAACTCCGTGAATTATGCGTAATCGCTAAATTTAAATAATTTTACTTCAGCTATTCTTTCTCTCTTTTATGGAGTAAATAAACATTTTTTTCAAAAACCATTAAATTTCCGAAAGAATATGCATGCAAATTTCATGCGAAACTGTTAAGAACTGCTAACTTACAAAATTGCATAATATATGCCTCGAATTACTACATTTCACACTTTTTAGAGGCAAACAAATTTTTACAAGCTCATGTCATCTTTTGAAACAATAAGAAACATGGGGAGTAAATTTTATTCAAAAGTATTAAGTAATAAAGAATTTATTTCTTTTTAGGAACTACATTTGTTTACAGCATAGTTAATTTTTCAAAATAAGAAATAGATGTTCTAAATTTCGCGCAAATTCGTTAAAAATTGCGAAATGAGAAATATATTTTTCAAATTTAATGTCAATCCGTCCAATAATTTTCTAAATGTAGCGTATTCTATAAATAAAATAGATATAGCTAAAATATGTTATAATTTGAAAATAAATCTTTACTTTCAACAGTTTAAAATTTTACTTTCGGGAAATTTCTGTAAATTTTAACTTTTCTTCAATCTATAAGTCTATTAGAAGCTTCTTAAATCTGGTGAATTTTTCAAGTCTTTGATGTATGATAAAAATTTACATTTTGCTTGCAAAATATATTATTAGTGATAAAAGTAAAAAAAAATAACAATCTATATTTATTAAATCGTTGTTATTTAATTATGCTATTAAATCTATCGTTATTAATTTGACATTAATTGCTATGAAATAGAATGTTTTTTTATTACTGTATTTAAATCAGAACTAAATTAGAATATTAAATCTTAGTTTTTTAAAATTTGGATCCAAATCCTAAAATGCCGTGCTGGCAATCGATTGGTTATAGCTCTGGATTTCTATTCAACAGCTCGAGAGCTCGAATCCCACCTGTGTGAATCTTACATGATTCAAATTTTTCAAATAATAAATATAAAATATTTAGGTTTTAAAATCGATATAATTTTTGAATTTTATAACGAACTCGATTACAGCAAAAACTTCTCGAATTTTCGAAAGCTTCACTTAAAAGAAAGGTACATTGCACGTAAAATGAGGGACCTATGAAACAGTAATCGATTCATTGTTTAAGAATTTATTATAAGTCACAATACTCAAATCTAAAAAATCATTTATGCATCAATAATAACGAGAAACTACCGCCTATAAATGTATGGAAACTTTCAAATTATATCACTATTTCATTCTTTGAAGCCCTTATAGTTTTATGAACAGGAAAAAAATTATTAAATCATTTTATTTGATATATTTTGCAGATAAGTTTTCTAAAATAAAAAATTTGATCAAAATATTATATTTAAAAAGTCTAAGGAAATATTTGGACAATAATGACGAATAGGTAAATGTGGAGAGTTTATTAAATATATATGTACATAGTTATATATTTGTATACAGTAGAAGTCCGATAATCCGGCACGTTCGGGATCGGCTCGGTGCCGGACTACCGAAAATTGCGGTCTATCGGACGGTAATTATAAGAACAATAGGTTAATAATTAAACTACAAATACAGTATGCAAATACATACAACAAAGTTTATTTTACATTTCATACAATGTATGTACACGTACTGTAAAACATATTTCACTTAGATTTAAAAAAGCCACGAATGTCTTTTTGTTTTCTTGACTTTTGGCGTTTAGTATAAAATTTATTTCTAATAATATGGAAATCAATAATTTCTGAATCACTGTACAAGCCTCAGCAAAAGAGATAAACTTATTTAGTGATGCTGCAGCTTCTGCCCAGCTGATTTTTCCTTTTCTTCCGTTTCGGCATCTGAGTCTCTTTATTTAGGCTTAAGTTTTGAAAACATGGTCACCCTGTGAACAGTTAGAACGAATATCACTTTTTTTATAAACAGTTTCAAAAGTTACGTTTACTATTGACTAGCCGGGCGCTAATTGTTTCCGAACAATACCGAGCGCTTCCGGATGATCTCGAACCACCCAGAAAACTTCCGAATAGCTCTCGAGCGTTTTTATTTGCTTTACAGACATACTTTGGGAGAAAACCAAAATTTTTACAATTTTCCGCAGCGATGCCGGACTATCGGGCATTCCGGACTGTTGGATGCCGGATTAATGGACTTCTACTGTATATGTATCTAAACACACTACGATTTTACTGTTGGTGCCTGTATTATAGTAAAAAAAAATTATCTGACAAACATAAATTCTTATAAAAAGAATTTTACAAAAAATAAAATTTTGAGCATTAATATTAAATTGAAATATTGCTTATATTAAACATAAAATTAAACAAAGTGAATTATTACCAAACGAAATTTTATGACATACCCTTTAATTCAGCAGTAAAATAAACCGTCCGCCCCCGGGTGGGCTCGAACCACCAACCTTTCGGTTAACAGCCGAACGCGCTAGCCGATTGCGCCATGGAGGTCTGTCAACCGTAGATGAAAGAATATATTTAAAAAAAAATTTTTCTTATGTGTTTTGGTTTTTGTTTCAGAAAATTATCTCCTTGGATAAGAAGTATGTTTCCTATTACAAAAAGGATTGGTAATCGATGAAAAATGATTGTTATCTTAAGATAATCTTTAATATGATGATGTTGAAAGATAATGTAATGTGTTATAAGGTAAAGGACCTAGCACTGCAATAAAGAAAATTCATTTGCTTTAGTTGTTTAATTGCACAAATGCATTTGAATTTATCATGTTTATAAAATAATGACACATTTTAAAAAAAAAAAAAAATCTGCATTAAAAAATTCTCATTTAGCGTGTCCTCGAAATTTTGTTCTGCATTGAATTGAGAACGGTTGACGGATGGATGAAACATATTAAGATCTTAATCTCAGAATAATTTAAAAACAAATATAATGTTTTATTTCCATTACAGTATTTATTGCTAATTTAAACCATATTAACGCTAATTTGTTTAATAATTAACGCAATGTAAAGTTGCATATACTCTTTTATCATTAGTTTTAACAAATGGATGAAATAAAATAAGATGAGGAATACATTATCTAAGCATAAATATAGCTTTTTAATATGAAGGGCTCCGGTTTTTACAATTGTCATCCATATATTAAAGCAAAGAGTAAAGAGAAAATACTGTATCGAATTCACTCTTTTTTTTACACACCCACAATTTTTGTAAATAAGTTAACTGTAATTATATACTTTTGATCAACTAAATAATATAGCAATTTGTTAATTATTTACTAAATTTTTCTATAGAAGAAATTTCAATTACAGGGAATGAAATCTCTATACAAATATGTGAAACTTTTTTCTGTGAAAAGATTCCATATTCTGCTTCTGTTATTTTATTATTTATAATGAAAACGTATACGATAATATATATATAACAAATATTATCTTTTTACTTTATTTATTAGGATAGAAATATTTTCATTACCATTTCTTTTATTGAAGATCATACAAAATCTTTAACACTAAACATACCGGGGATTTTTTTTATTCGGCAAAATTAATGGGAAAATGGGTCAAATGACCCCTTTCGGTAGTTTTAGTGTTAAAAAACTAAGATATCCCACAATTATTGCGTAAATAGATTTATTTTAAGATTCAATTCTGACTTCTTTTTAAAGTTTATTACGTTGGTCCCAAGTATATAATGTTAAATATAGTGATTTTAAGTATATTATGCTTTAACAAACTCATCAAAACGTAGAAGCAATGATTTTAGTATAAAGCTAATCAAGGCTAATTATTGAAAGGAGAAAAAAAGAAAAGCGTATTATACAGCCGACCCAACCGATGACCCATTGTATCTGTTAACGACTTATGTGCGTAAAATCGGACCTATGTAGAAGCCACAATATACAGATCAGGCACATAAAATAGGTCGCTACATTCTTCAAGTGAATACAGTAAACGCACGACTTCACGAATTAGTAGAGACCGATAACATAGTTCTTAAAATCTAAAAAACGTTTTTGGTTTGAAAGGTGAACGTTTTTGGTTGTCTTCAGATGCAGTGGTATCTTTAATAAATCTTTCTTACATATGTACCTTACATCATTATTATATGTACCTTGCACATCCTGATCATTCTTTACATATGTATCTTACGTTGTTTGCACTTGATGCTATTGTTATTGTAATATTGTTATATATGACACTTGACGAAACCAAGCCCGCCTATCAAGAGGTGGGGGAAGGAAATCAGAAAGAACGCCTTCCGTTTTTGAACAAAATATCCTTCTACAAGGGTGGAAGTACGACTTTGGCTCATAGATGGCAGCACCATCTGAGCCTTCCAATTTAGAGATAGGAAACCAGGGATGATCCAAGGCCTGGCTCCTACCTCCTCCAGAGGCATTTATTGGGACTGGAAACATGGAGGAGTCTGTAAGTACGACATACTTTATGTGCTAAGTCAACATTAATAAACACGACGGACCTTTTAATAAACCTGAAGTCGAACTCACCACATTTTGATAACAAGGAAGCTGCTCTAAGCAACTAAGCCATTGCGACCTAAAAGCTACTGATACTATTCTATTCTGATGCATGGGCTGAAAAGGAAAAATTATATTAGTTTGGGGAAAAAGTAATCCATTATTTTTTCGGTAGACGTCTGTAGTGATCGATATCTCGTGACGTAAATATCAAACAATTTCAGATATATGCTCATTGGAAAGGTGACATTTGACACTAAAATATCCTCTTGTGGTTTTTTGTTTGATTCATTCAGTTACGAGTACAAGGTTTTAAAAATGGAAGACAACAAACAGAAAATTCGATACATTTTCGTTTTTCTCTTTTAACGGCGAAAAAGATAGCCGGGTGGCTAAAATTGGGAAAGGTGTTTATCGTTCCATATAAGACTGTAACAACCAGTTACGTACAATTTTTGTTTCGTCGATTCCGTTCGGGTATTTTTGATGTTAGAGATGCACCTCGCATGTGGATACAGCATCGTCGAAAATGTCTATAAAATATCAAAAATGATCGTAGTTAACCGCATGTCAGCAGTCGTAACGCGCAAGGCCTAAAAATCGAAATGAAAGCTGTTTTAAACCTTTATACAAAGCGAATCCAAAAGAAGTTACATAAAGTTCACGTAAAAATAATGCATTTCTTTTTAACCAACCTAATATTAAGCAGAAAAATCCCACAAAAAAAATGATTAAATATTCCTGAATTAAAGCATGGGATCAGTCAGTTACCAATAATTCCAAATATTCACGATTATCTAATGAACATCGATACAAGTTTCTCAACCCATAAAATAAAAAAAAAAGTAAAAAAAAAAAAAAATCAGATGATATAAATCAATTGCAAACTTAATATACTTGAAAATGTGTCCCCAAAAAATAGAGTTTACAAAATTTTAGTTCCTTAGTGAGAATTAAGATTATCATTGAGTGAAAAGAAAGGAACCACCCATTTGTTCATAAAATCATGAATGCTATAAATTAGAGATGCATAAAAATATCTACTGTAATATTTAGGAGGGTTACATTCTTATGTTTGGGATTTTTTTTCGATGCCTGCTTCTTAATTGCAGAGACCAATTCACTTTTGGGATGACATTAGCATATCTACTAGGTAAAAACATGTGTAAAGCAAAATTTAAAAATAAAAAATTGTGTTTAGATAAAGCTAAACAAATATTAGCTTAGAGGAATGCAAACGCAATAACTCTTTCCGAAACAAGTCCACTATTCACAATTACAATCGTTTTAAATATTTTAAGAAAAGAGTTTTTTAAATTTTTCATCTAATACAAAATCTTATGATTTTTCTTATACCATGTAGTAGAAGACTTTAGTAACGCTGGACTAAGATAAGATGACAAGGTAACACCTGAACAGGCACCATGAACTCCACATCCACGCCACACCAGTGGAAGCAATTTAGGTGTCACAGATTAACGTGAGGAGACCTGGTCGGTTCGGACGTCGTTCTCGTTATCGGAAGGTAGTGAGTTCGAATACCGGATTAACTGAAGATCCGTCATGTTTCACTAAAGTGGCTGGGTTACTTTAAATATGTCGTGGTTGCAATGTCCTCCAAGTGGAATGATACTTCGGGGGTCCTCTGGTTGATATCTGGTTGTAATTATGAAGACTCCCACCCAATTGCTTCCATCTAACTGGTAGATCCCAATTCAGGGATAAGTATAGAAATACAATAGATTAACGTAGACACATTTACCTATCCTGAAGGAAACTCAGTAAAACTTTCAAGCACTCACTCTGATATGTTTGAATCGAATGTCCCTTTAAAATAAGTTTTTACTTAAGAATGACCAGGACTTAACGGTTTAATAGGAATAACAAACTACAGTAAACATCCAAGCATATGGTGAGAATCGGATCCTAAAACTGTCGAACCGAAATTCAAAGAACTAATTATTCAGATATCAGCAAGGCTCCCAGCTCGATCGATAAGTGCGCATGTAAAAAGTAAAAACGCAAGACCTATCTGTTTATGCTTTACTTACGAAATTCAATTAAAAGCGGAGAATTTCCAGGAATTCTTTTAAAATTTCAAATTTAATTTAGCACATAATGTTCCCAAGCTGGATTGCAGCGTTTCTTTCAAATACTGTTTGAGTGGGAGGGGGGAATTTAGAATAAATTTGCAAAATGTTTTAGTACCTTTTAAATGAGGATTAAAATTTCATTTCAGTTTCTCTTTGAAAGTCTGAGAATTCGGAGCGAGGAAATTGTTTATTTTGAAGCCGACAGGGAATTCCGGTTACTCAGGGATATTTTTGCACTCAATAATGGATGATACTAATGAGGGAAAGAATATTTGTCGGGAGGGAAAAATTTCTGGGAAAAATTCCCTTTTTGACAAGTCGATTCGAAATCAAGTGGAAACGAATGCTGTTAAAGGAATGAGAGGATTTCTTTTGGGATCGAATTCTCGGAATTCGGTCCTACATCGGTTGCAATTCTCGGATTTGGCAATACTGATGGAAAAAAACATCTTTGAATAGAAGCGGGGAATAAACAGGGATAAAGTAAACAAACATCTTCCTTTGTAGGGAATTTTGCAAACAGAGTATCAATTAAATTGATGCTGAAAAGATCGGACACAGTTATTTTTATGGAAATTTTTATTTTTATTCTACAAGAGAAAACTGGACAGATATAAAAGTAAAATAAAAAGAAAACATAATTTTGTGCTTTGATCTGACTAAAGTAAGAAAATAACAACTATTATATTATTGTTGAATATATTTTGTTGATGTTTTTAATTGATGATTAATTAATAATTAATATTTCATTTGATGATTGAAGATATTTTTATTTCTGTCAATTATTAGCGTTTATTTAAAAAAGTAACAAATTAGGAAGTCCTTTGATGTATTTACTTGTGCCTATTTGTGCTGACCACAAGTATCAGCCATCAATATTGAACAGGACGAGTGATG
>JAPDSC010160855.1:0-35775 GCA_026290005.1 Latrodectus geometricus
ATAAATAAATATATAAGTATATAATAAATGTGTAGTATAAATATATATGCATATGTATTTTCATGTACACTAAACTATTTCCAGAACACATTCAGATTTTCTTAATACATAAAGTTCTTACTCTGTTTTAAATTAACCTATTCTATTAAAATTTATCTGTTTTTGGTTTCATATGTATACCTTAGACTCAAACTTCTATATAAAAATTAGAAAATTAAAGTAAAATTAATGCCATAATGTAAATGATTTCACTAATATAGGTTTTTGAGAATACTTATATTGGCATATAAATTAACAAGAAAAGTTAACATCGTTTTTATAAACTTATTAAACCAAAAAATTATTTCTTAATTTAATTAAGGAATTAATGTTCACACCTTTATCAATTAGATTTTTCAGAACTTCATTGAAAATTATTATAATCAATTCTTTCATCATTGAAAATGTTTTGCAGCTTTTCATAAAGGAAATTGCAGATAAAGTTTAACCCATGCAGTCTATTACTAATAAACGGAGTTAAAATTTATTATATAAAGAAATATCAACATATAGTAAAAAACTTAAAAATTCAATCTAAGAATGCACAAATAAAATAAGTAACAGAATCATGAGTAATAAAATATATATTTATCTCCTCACATATTTTTAATTGCAAAATCATTGATTTTGGGCTCACCATGGCCTAGAAGTAGGAGTCTGCTCTTCAAAAACATAGTCCTGAAAGCATAGGACTCTGCTCTTACAAGAACTAATTGGGAAATATATAAGATAATTGCACTTCTGCTCTAAGCATACATATCTTTTCAGGTGGTTGCCTAAGAAATTTCTAGGTTTCCTACTTTGTAACATGTGAATACGACCCATTATCAATAAAAAAAATTTCGAAAGACAACATGCCTTTTATCAGGTATTAAAGTTACTTATAACTTTCATTCATTAATTTAGGTCTTCATTCATTAAGATGTCCACTATGCAGAGTCAAAATAACTGGTTTTATTCATGATATATAAGCTAGGGATAATGTCATTTTATATCTCAAGCTAGTTGGGCCAATTAAATTTTATTCAACCATTAATTGGCTAAAATATACACCACTTCAATATTTACAAAATTCTTTTTCCCAATCAAAATTAATTGACAGAATTTTTTACTTTCCTGATATCAGATCTAAAAAGAGATCTTACACTCTACTTATCTAAAGTAAACAGTTTTTGAATGATTGTTTTAAAAAGTATGATTCTACTGAAAATAATGCCTTCCTTTTTCTTTTTAGTAAGATGAATTTCTACAGTTAAATTTTCTTGTATTATTTTGCAAATTTAAATTGTGTCATTATATATACTTTCTTTTTTGTTTAATTCAACTCATATCTGTGAAGCACATTAAAATTTTTTTTTTATCTTAAATAATTAATAGAAGCAATATCACAGCTTGAAAGAGAATGAGCTTTAATTGAAATTTGAAATCATAGGTAACTGTAATATAGAAAAGAAAAAAAAATTTAACATGGGATTTTTTAACAGAAGTTTGTGATAATTTATTGTGAATGAAAAATATAGACTGGGATTTCAAATATTTGCTAATGTGCATTATTTCCTTAAAAGGGAAGTTTTATTTGGGTTTTACTTCAATGGTAATTTTTGGCACATGAAGATTAATTAGACAGGAATCTACAATTTAAAGAGGATTCCTAACAAAAACCTGATTTTTTTTTTTTTTTTTTTTTAAAAATTCAAGTTTTGTTTCATTTTTTTTTTATCAGTGACTTCAAAATACATACTACACATAAATTATATAGTGAAATATATATATACTTAAAACTAATATATTCAATTGAAACACAAAATAAAATTTGTTTCAATTTTATTACATTTTAGTAATTATAAATATCGTTCAAACAAAAAGGATTAGAATGCAAAATAAAAAATTCTCATCAAACCAAAATTTTAAAATTATTCAGATTTGTACTTGTTTTAAAATATAGAACTGAATATTGCAATAAAAATGGCTCCTAGTAATTTTTTGCCATCAAATTATTCAGTTCAATATTTGGATAAGAAACCATGCATTTCCAGCTTGTAATCATTACAAAATGGATAAGAAACCATTTTGTAGTCAAACATAAAAATTAACAATCTGGTATGAAATTATTTCCACATTTACTATTACTGCAAAATTGTGCAAGCTATAATCTATACATTTCCGAATAATTTTCCAGAAAACCACATATTTCCAGCTTGTCCCTTTGCCTTCTAAGGCAATGTCATCATCATTCAATCATTGCAATACTTACCTTCTATTGCAATTTCATCTGATAACCACAGCTTTTTAAAACGCCGTAAGAGATTCTTCTGCCTGATAGATATCACATACTCCTTCCAGTTAAACTCGCAAGCATAAAAAGTTAGCAATCCGACCCACAATTCTGCAACAGATTCTTGATTTTTTTTATAGTCTGGCCACACATCTTTCTAAAAAATGGAAAAGGAGTCAAAACATCAAGTATACAGTTTTAATTTTAAAACAAAAAGCAATACTATGCCTAAATTTAACTCATATTAAATATTAATATTTTGTACATAATATTTTTCAGATTATAGAAAACTATACAGGCAAACTAACACATTAAGCAATTTTTCAACAAAAATACTAATACAATGAATGGATAGTAGTCACTTGAAAGTTCTTTTGGAAGGCAAGGGCTAATTTAATCAAAATCTACAGTTTCAAGTACATTTCAGGAATTGGACCCACTAATTATTGAATGAAAGCAACAGCACTTAACATTTAGTATTAATCTTGGCATGAGAAATACAGAAATACTAAAAAATATTTTTAAATGTCAGAAAAAACATCACTTTTTGTTTATTGAAGGAACTTGAGATATTATATTCAGCTTATCATGTTATTTAGAAAATGAAATTTTGTTTGGGTTAGATAGGTATGATTTGCCAATATATGTATTACACAAATGTGAAAAATTCTTTAAAATTTCACAAAACTTCTCTGAATATATACATTATGATATTACAATAACTCCAAGCCACTAGCTCAAAATCTTTAGACATAAAAGTAAGAATTTCTTAGATTAAGGACCCAAATTAAAAGAAATTCTGAAGCATTTAATTTTAATTTACTTATTTATTTCAGCCAAAGACAAATTTGGTCTAATGCAACAACTATTGAAAATAATCCAGTGTAATGGATAATTAAGAATTTTCCAGTAATTAAAATGTTTTTCTTCAGAAGAAAAATGTTTTTTTCCCCAATATCAAATGACTCCATTCTAAAAACCCATACAGAAAGTTCTGTCATAAGAATAACAAAACATTTTTTCATTAAATTTTATAAATGAACACAGCATCATAAAAAGGTATTAGAATGATACAGAAACACTCCATGTTTTTTTACTATATAGCTATCCGGATCACTAAATTTAAGTTTCACAAATTATTTTTGAAGAGATTTTAAAAAATTGCAGTAGTAAATATTATTTGACAATTCTGTCAAAGCTACCAAAATGATGTGTGTGTGATACAAAATTCTTTATTTCCCTTTCTCTCTTTCATTAAATTAATTTTCAATTTAAATTCTTTACAATCAGTTATTAACTACAACTAATAATAAAGCATGAATGTTCATGTAATTACAAAAAAATTATTTTGCATATATTAAAAATATAAAAAACAATAGTTACCAGTTTATTTATATCTCTGAAAAACCAAACATTCCAATCATCAATTAATGTAGTGGGCTTCTCTCCTTCATATAGCTAAAATTATAAAATAAAATATTACAAAGTGTGTGACTCCTAATCAGAGCCATTCTATGTCAAATCAACCCATCATTAAACTAGGAGAATTACAAATTTTTTTTTTAAAAAAAAGACCTAGAAATCATTTTCTGATTGCAAATGGAGAGGAATTGCAAATTGATAATCATCCAATATTTTTTTTAAAAAAAAAAAAAAAAAAAAAAAAATCAATCTTAAAATTTAAGGGAGTAGAAAAAATTTAAAAATAATTTGTATATTATAACAAAATAATTTTTAAGGGTTTTATTAGAATTCAAAGTTTTCAAATAGAAAAAAATTATTTCAGATGATTCAAAAAATGAATTGATTGCAGATCTTTTTGCAAATATACACAAAATATGTGTATATTGTAATGTAAATCTTAATGCTAAATAAATCTTAAAATCTCATACATAAAACTAAAGCACGTCAATTATAAAACTACAGATATGTTTATAACATAGAAACAAAGTAAATATTTAATGATTCTTAGGGAAATTTAATATAAATTTTGAAAAATGAAAAATTGAATTTTATTGAAAGTATTGCAAATCATTTATAATTGTAGCCCTAATTTAAAAGAAATTCTTTTTTTTTTTAATATTTTTATTTTAAATTTTAATTGTAATTTTTTGTTATTTTACATAGTGATATAAATTTAAAAAAAATAAAATAATGACAGAAGTTATTAAAAATCAACATACATTTGTAATATTTGACATTTTACCTCTTGTAAAACAGGAATAACAGGTGGATTTCTTTGTTGCAGAAAGAATAGCACCATTAAAATATATGCATAAGATGATAAACTTCCTCGTGATGCATCACAAATACCTAAATTCTTAAAACAAAAATAATGTACATTTAGTTATAGTTGCATAACAATACATGCAATAATTGTGAATAAGAAACATATGTATTACTTTAGCAAAATATTTCAGGGCATATCCTAATATTTGAACTCTTTTGTCAATTTTGCTGTATAGTTCCAACATTTCAGTGTTATTCAAGGCCTAAAAGATAAAATTTATTAAATTAATTCATACTTTGTACAGCAAAATCTATAACACACTAAGGACAAAAATAGAAAACTTGTTTTAAAAAATCAGATTTTAGAGCAAAACCATATTTTAAAGATTTAAAAAATATAAACTTTTTATTACAAACAAGTTAACATAAAGTTATTAAAATTGATGCCAAGAACCAATTTTACTTAAGTCATAAAATAAGTTGCAGTTAAAGTTAATTCAATATAAAAGTGTTCAGAACCACTTCTGATTCCAAATAAAAAAGAATTCTACTAATGCATAACACTAATAGGAAAAAATAATTTTAGGAAGCTTATAACTTTAATTGTTGAAAAAAAAAAATCACTTAATATGTTGCGAATCAGCAAATCAATGAGTAATCACTAAATAATAAAAACTACAATATTACATTGAAATGCTCATGCACTAATGTTAAAAAAAAAAATCAATTTAATGTTTTTAAATTAAAACAAGCAAAAAATATTTCAATAAATTACAATTCAAAAAACTATAAAATCACATTAAAAACAGTAAAGCGAGAATATGAAGTTAATTTTCAAATTTAAAATTTCCAAAAAAAAAAAAAAAAAAAAAAAAAAAAAAAAAAAAAAAAAAAAAAAAAAAAAAAAAAAAAAAAATTTCAATTAATGAAAAAAGAAAAGTGAAAAATACATAAAATTAAATATATTTTTAAAATTTTAAAAACTGATTACAATATTAAATTTTAAGGTCAACCTTATTTAATGGATAAGTTTATGAGAAAACGATATGAATCAAACAATGTAAAAAAAATAATTGAAAATAGAATATATTCTCACAGTAATTTTTTATATTAATAATGCAAACATTTTAATAGCAAATTTTCCTGTATAATCCATGGAATGCATATTATATGCAGATAATCTGATAGAAAATGTTCTCCATCAGAAAAGCCTACAATAAAGTTTCAAAAGACAAGCTGTTTAAGCATTGTAAAATAAATAATATGGCACTGAAATTTTTCATGACTGGGCTGGTGTATTTCAGTTATGACCAGTTTTGTAAAATAATTATGTTCAAGAAGAGTTTGTTTCCTCGGAAAGATATTACACTAGTTTAGTGTCATTTCGCAAATATTCAAGTGCATATGTTGTCATGTGGAAGTGAAAGCATGTTAGTTATATGGCAAATTTTGTATTAAATATTATGGAGAAGGCAAACAAAATATGGCAATAAATATGCTAATGTAAAACAAAACTTGCGAAGTACAGAAGAAAAAATGCATTCCAATGCAGAATTGAAAATAATCAAATTATTTAATTTATTTATTATATAAATACACAAACATATATTTTTATTCTTAATATATGTATAACCTTATTTTAAATGTTATTAAAAACTAAAGAAATAAAAGTTTCACTAGAATTTTCTCAGAATTATCACTTTTGGCAATCAAAAAAAGGATCCCGCAAGATGTTTTTCATAATAAATGGTTTTTTCAGAACAATTCATTATAATTTTGATTTTATGTGACACATTAGTAAAACTATATGTTCATCAAAATTGACATAGATTATACACTGAAAAATATGGTGGTTACAATTAAAGTTATGAATATTCCAGAGCAGTTAAAAAAGATTAAAATTATAAATGGTTTGTAAATTTAATAATAAAACTAATCAATCGATGAAGTAAAATCAATGATTGCTTTGATTAACATGATAACAATAAAATATAAAAAATGTTTTATTTAAATGTATAAGAAACTTCCTGAATTAAAATGACAATTTATAAATTAATGAATTATATCCATTTAACATGTAAAATAAGCATGGCTAAATTTATTTACCAGAGTATTGTATAGACTTATATCTCCTTCTACTTTTGTCTCTTTCCAAGCAAATTTAACAATAGGAACCTTGGCACTTGTAATTGCAGTAACATTTTCTAATTTTGGGTGTTTGCTTAGTTGGGCAGCAACTTTATGAATTACACTAATGCTATCTATTTCCTAAGGAGAAAATCACAATCAAAATTTTGCACAAAACTTTTATACATACTGCACTTTATATTAAGGTTATTTATAATAATAGGCATTACCTTTCCATCATGAATATCTTTAAATGTTAAGCAAAAATCCATATCACTTCGCTTTCGAAAACCAAATCCATTGCGAAAAGAGCCAAATAAGCTTAATTTTGCATCTGTAAAAAATGAAAATTGTGATTTAAAAAAATGTGAAAAAAATTAGATTTAAAAAGCTCTAAAAAATGTATATTAGAATATATTGAAATGTCTAACTAGAATAAAAATAATCTACATAATATATATACATTAATCTTGTTAGTTTAAAATATGAAAAATAACTTTCCTTTCTTTAGAATGTGTGTGCATATGAGTAATAAATGCCTACTATTACTATAGGGTGTCTTTAAGAAATGTTACAACATTAAGCCATAGAGGGTCTATTTTATTATTTCTATGCAGAATTTTTTTTTTTTTTTTTTGCTTTATTTATTAATATATTTATTGTAAACATTTTCTATTATAATATGAATGTTTCCATGTATGAATAATTATCTGTATTTAATTACTTGTTGTAAATATTGTTTTTGCACATGAATATTAATAGACAGTTGCCTTTTCTATTTTAAATATTTCTTTATCAACTTGTTATATTATTAATTACAAGTGTTTCTCTTTTTTTATTTTCTGGCAACAATCCATTGTAATATTTACTTTTCATGCTTGTTGGATATTTCACTTTTTGTAATATCTCATTTTATTGAATGCTAAGGACAATGATACCAACTGAAAACCATTATTTTCTCTTCTTTGAAGGACCATTTTTCCAGAAGGGCTAGATGACCATTTCTTTTGCCCCAGATCAACTGATATAACGCAACTGGAATTTTCCCTTTAGGGACATGAACAGTAGCTAATTTACAGGAAAATAAATCAAACATTGATTAATTTAAAGATAATACAACTCCAATAACAGCATTATATGCCATACCTGACATGAAATCAACGACCATTTTGATACTTTCAATTTAATGAAGAGTGTAATCATGAAACTTTATTAACAAAAGTCCCAAAATTATTTGAATCAATTCAGTAAGCCAGAAAATAAAGTTTTTATACTAAATGAAAAATGCAGTTTTTTCTTGAAAATAAAACAATTTTGTTAAAAACATGAAATTCCCTTTACTTCTCAACACAATCTCTTGTCTCCGAATAAGTCTACATTTCAACATCTGTCACAAGATTTAGAAATCCCACATTGTAGTTATCTGTCAATTCATTAAAATAAGAGGATGAACATTCAAATCATCACTTCTGAAATGCTTTTTAAACTTAAGTAAATGATGGAACCTGCAAGGACAAAGGTGCAGACTTTATAAATTTCACAATGAATATAATGAGATCAATTCTGCAATAACAGCAAAATTATCCATCTTATTGATAAGATGGATAGAATTTATGCAGAAGCCAAATTCTTGTAGGAAACATTCTTCACCTTTTGTTATAGATGTCTTACTATAATTTTCTTAGAATCTCATAGGATACCTCATTCATAGTGCATAAAATGCTATAACTGTTAAACAATAACTGTCAACTGGCTTAAGAGCATGACATGGGAATTCTGAGGCTCATGATCAGATATTACAACAAATGTTTCTTCCCCAATAATTTGTTTAAATTTTCATTATTAAACGGTCTGTCTTTACTTTGATACTTATACATGCATAGAAAAATTTTATCTGCAGAATCCAATGGTGGGGCTATCACAGATAATTTTTAAAAAAATATGGAAAAAAGAACTAATCATCACAAATATTCATCAGAAATTTAATTCCAAAACAGGTAACAAAGACACCAAATACTTAAAAAACAAAATTATTCACAAGAAATATAGCTTTAAGATTTTAGTTCTGTCTTTCTGCATTGAAACACTACTTTAACAATGACTGAAAGTTTTTTTAATTATACAATTTAGCTATTGCAGATAATTGGGAGTTTACAGCAACAATGTAGATATGTATAAATGCATATGTATGCACATGGATGTTTATGAAGAAATTCTAAATAATTTTGTACAGTCATCATCTTTACCACTGTAAATTACAATGTATGGATTACAATAATCAAAAAAGATAAAAGCAAAGATTGTTTAAGGATTTCTCAATTTAACCAATTCAAGTTAATTAGAGAAAAATACATGTGTATTTTCCTGTTGAAAATACACCATTTTCAGATTGATCAAAAAACAATTTTCTGATTGGATTTGCTGGTAGATGACTAGAGTTTTCTTAAGTCATTTCACTAAACAGTGGGGATACAAAATCTTCTTTACGGATAAATTCAAGTGAAAATTTTCAGAAATATTGTTTCTCTTGGTAAAAACTTTGTGCTTTCCCCTTGATCATTTCCAATTTTTCATTCCATATTGTAATTTAAAATATACTTTTCATTAATTTGTAAAGCATAAGGAATATTTTTTGTTTGTCAAAGCGAGATTAAAAATTCTATTGTGACATGATCGACCTCATTTTACCTATAAATGAATACATGAAACAAACACATTGAGCTTCAAAATACATCACTTCTTTCCATTCAAAAATCCAAATGAATTATTTTTTTATTAGCACTTTTTCAACATTTTAAGCCATATATACAACTAAAACATTGTCAAATTTTAGCCGCACAGATAAGCTTTCATTTCATAAAAGAAAAATCTTTAAAACAGCCTGCCGTAACAGGTGAAAATATCTCTATGAAATCTTACAGGCCTATTTTTAATAATTCATACATCATGAGAATGATTTAAAACACACTATTTGTTTTACAACATTTACACTTAAAATTCAAGAAACAATTATGACATAAATAATTTACCATCCATTTTTTAAAAATTTTGTATGCATAAATTAATTTACTTCACAGATGTTTGATTAAAGAAACACATAACAAAACTTGTTCATTTGAAATTATATTTACAATAAAATATTTTTTGAAATATTGAGATGCTTCTGTGAAAAGGGTAAAAGACTTTACAATCATTCAATATAATGAAAAAACATAAATCATATTACTCAGCCTAAAATTAAATATAGAAACATTTTTAAAATTTAAAAAATAATTTATAAATTTCCATATTAAATTTAAGCCCAATGGTGTAGTACTTCCAAGGCACAAGACAAATGTTCAATCCTCAGGATGGATAAGGTCCACTCAGCTCTTCATCCTTTCAGTGGGTCGATAAAACTGAGTAATTGGAAACTAAACAATTGGGGTTTCACATTAGGCTGACCACCTAACCAGCACATAAGCTTTGTACTCCAGGGCCTTCAGACATGAAAACAGATAAGGGCACATGCCTTGGCCCCCATATGTGCTGTTATACAAGTGCCACTGAACTTAACAGTAATTTACATTAAAAAGAATATCAAGTACAATTACTTTTCATAATTAAAATAAATAAATAAATAATATTCTTTTATTAAAAATGAGCAGTAACCTCAATTGAAGTTAAATTTATGAAAATTGATTGAGTAAATTTTGTAAGAGAAAAATTTTTTGACCTAAAATACACATTTATTCACAATTATTTTAAAAGTATGACATAAAAATTAAGGAACAATATAAAAAAAATAAAAATTTAATTGGTATATAAAAATTATACAAGTTATGAGTAATGTTTTACCAGGAAATTCCTCTTTAATATATTGTTCAATGTCTTGCATATCAGTTTCAACTTCTTTAAAATGATTTTCACTAACATTGTTTTTTTCTGGAAAAAAAAAAAAAAAAAAAAAAAAAAAACTAAAATTATAGTTGCAATATTAAGAACAGATTCTCTATAAATTTAATAGATTTCATATAAAGAGAAATTGTTCCCAAATTAGAAAAACACAAAATATATTAAAATATAAAACTTAAATGCATACAAATTTATAAATAATATTTAAGATGCAAGAAATTATATTTAACATGTTAAACTAATTACAGAAGACAAGCTAAATAAATAAAACTATTAAAAAAGTATAAAATTTTAATATTAATTTTTAAAAATTTCCTAATTCAATTTTAAATATTATTTTCTCCTCAAAATTTATTCTACACATATTTTAAAAATTATTTCAAAAAGTTTAAATATAAAATTAACAGCATTATTTGAAGAAAATGTAATAATCTAAAATCAAAAGCTTAGCTTAAAATAATGCCTATTTGTTATATTTTTTTAACATTGCTTAGAACATTCTGGAACTATATTTTAAATTTATGTTATTTTAAACTGCCTGAAATTTTATAGATTTTTCCTTTAAAAAAATGAAAGCATTTACAAAATGATATCTAATTTTTAGTAAATGATCAAAACCAATAAATCATAATTCATCAAAAGAATTGTATTGATTCTGCTTCCTAAATTTTTATCAGTTTAATTTCAATCCATTATTCCAATTTCGTTAGTAAATTCAGAACCTAATTTTCTGTTACAATTCTTGATCATGGAAATAGCTGAATAACAGAAATATTCAAATATCAAAATATGTAAATCTATGTTTGTTGTATAAATATTTCTTAATAAACCACTTGTGTGAAAATATAGTAGCATTTTCCAAATAAATAAAAAAAAAACTATACCATTACATTCAAAAGCATTTGCATATTTTTTATGTCCAATGATAAGTTGGCAAAATTACACTAATTTTTTTATTACCAGTGAGTTATATCAAAATTATTTTCAATAATATAAGATATTCATATTATATCCTTTAAAACAAATTTTTCCTTTCATCAAGTAACTTAAACCCTGCAAAAAATACACCTGAAAACCCATAATGCAAATCTGTTCACATTCAGAAGGAACTTTTACTTTATCACTTTCATTTTTAAAGATAACTTCTACCATTTAGATTTTAACATAACAATTTATAATTTTAAATATTGGAAATAATCAAAAATATACAACACATGTGTAGTGTATGCCATCATATAATCATATTTTTTCATCAAAATGGTAAAATATAGCTACTTTTGATCAAATGGCCAAGTTTTCACAGTAACCATAATGAGTTTCACAGTTCCGTCAATTTTGCTTCAACTAATTCCAACCATAGATATAAAAGATGTATATTAATTTTATTTTGAAATGCACAAATTATTAAGCAATAAATAATTCTGGTTTTAAAGCAAAATAATTAAATTACTCTAGTAAATTTAACTATAAATATTTTGTTAAGAAATGTTATGTAAAACAATTAGATAAATAATATTAATAAAAAAATTAATAAAACTTTTACCCCATATGAACATTAATGCATCCTCAATGACTTTCAAATATTCTTTAGTCATATCAGGTAAAGGACGGGGATTTGGAATATCATCATTAGGACATTCCTATAATAATTAACAAATTCATATAACTTATAAAAATTTTAGAACACAAAATAATAGAAAATAAACCTCCTACAAATAATCTACCTTTTTATGGTGACCACTTTTCTTACAATTTGAACAAGTCAGAGGAACATTCTGAAATAACATTTTAAAGTTGAATAAATAATATATTCCAATAAAAGAATTGCATTGATAATACAGAACAAGTTATTAATTTAGTAAAAATAATATGATAAATGAAATATTTTCTCAAAGATATCCAATGACATATTTAAATATAAAAATTTTACCATAACCAAAATAAACATTTTTATATTGTTTAATGATTATTTAATAAAATAACTAAATTTAGGCAGAAAACTATGCATGAATGCATATAAACATAAGAATTTAAAATTTAAATAAAAATAAAGGTGTTAAACAAATACAAAAGAGAAAACCTTTAGTAAGCATAACCTCCCCCCTAAATGTGTAGCTTCTAAGGTTTGAAATATAAAAGTGTTGAATGTTTTTAAGGTTACGTAGCCATTCAAATAACATTTAGTCAAATAATAATTAGAAAAAGTAATTGAATAAAAATATTTTAGTGAAAATGCTACATAATTTATTTATTTTTTTGATTTTGATTTGAAAGACTTGCTTAGCGAATAATTTATTAGTTATTAAGTCACATATTTATTTTTAAACATAAATTCTTAATTCACACAGAAGCAAGATAAATTTATTTGAAAATAAAGGAAAAAATATAATATGACGAGAAATCACCAACCTTATCGCCCTTGAAAGTATGAATATGAAATGCGTAGTTAAAGGATTTTTTCGGAATCTCTTTTCCCTTGGTATCCCAATAACAAATTGGTACCTGTTTATGAGATTTTCCTAAAGACTTATTTTGATTTCCTTTGATATCTTTTGCTACGCATTTTTCTTCATTTGAAGTGCCTAAAGGTTCATAGTTTTCATCTTGCTTATTAACAATGGACTTTTCTGGGCTTTTATTCTGATTGTCAGCATTTGGTTCATCTAGCTGGATGTTGCCCACTGTTGATATTAAATCCTGAATAGAAATATCAGGATCATGATCTTCTAAATCCTGGCTTAATTGATCAACTATGGAATCTTCATTTTCCGAAATATCAGAATCAATAGGTTCTTGTTCTTTAAGAATTGGTTTCTGTGAAATAACTATAAAAAATAACACAATTAAAATGTCTATCATACTTTAACATAAAACTATAAAGATTTTCACTCAAATTTATTTAAGAGATAAGTCAAAAATTTTGTTGTATTTACAAATAAATTTATTCATTATAGATATATTTATAAATTTCTTCCATAACATTTTAACATAAACATTAATATCAATCTATTTCAAATGAAGTTCTTGCATATTGACTATTTTCATATTAGTAATTATCTTCAAAATAAACTATCAAAAAAAATTAAATAATGAGGAAATTATAAAAGAACCCTTAAAATCATTAGAAATAAATTTATTGGGTTCTAATGAGAGTTTCCCACCACAACTAATATCATCAGGGCTAACAGTTTATGTTAGCATGTTTGTATGTATTTTGTTAGGCAACACCCTGGTGCTTGAAAAGAAACTTGCTTCAGAACACTGTGTTGTGAGATCTGCAAAAACATATCCTCAAGTACAAGGTGTCCAAAACAGGATTATCATGTTACCAGATTAGAACTATCTTGTACTTCCAGTTCTGATGCAGAAATTCAACAACAGAATGTAATCAAATCATGTATACTCCTTTAAGTACTTCTCTTGAACCATATAGCACTGCGAGTTCGTATAGAATATTAAAAAACAGGGACTATGACATTCAAAAAGCAGGGTGCTCTGACCAGCCGACTGATGTTGAAGCCTGCTGATGGTTGTGGAAAAAATCAGTATGCAATCACTCAAGGCAGAAAAAGGGATTGATCTGTGCCGGTAAGTTCCTCAGTTATGTTGCAAAGTGCAATTTGACTAAAAAAAAGGTTAATGCTTTGTATTTGGTGAGAATGCTGTGGTATTATCTACAAAGAGTACATGGGAAAGGTTAAATTAATAACAGTTAAGTGATCTGCGGTATTCTAATCCATGTTGACACTGCTATCAAATCCAAAGATCAAACAGAATTCCAGTGCAGGATGGTACGGTTCCATCAAGATAATGCAAGACCACATGTATCTGTATTCACCAACTGTATACAGTAAGGACTAGAATGGTATCTTTCACAGATCACGCATTTAACCCCAACATTCTTCTTTTGAATTTCAACTTTTTTTCATATTTGCAGTGCTATCTTTGATTTTGCATATATCTGCTATGAGGTTGGTCTGTTACTAAGTTTCTGAAATGTAAGGTTTAGCAAAATTACAAAAATATTGGCAGAAAACTGTAGATTTGGGTCATTACTATTAGCATTAAAGATAATTTTTTTCTAACTTTATTAAAAACATTTTCTGGAAGAAAGCTTTCATTACAACCCAAAGCCTTTGCGCTATTATCCTATAAAAATTGAAATATGGATTTAAAATATTTTATAAGCTTAATAATTTCATGGCTTGACAATTCCCAAAAAAAGTGGATATAAAGTTATAAATATCAAAATCTATCAAATAAAAAAAATTTATTAGAAGTAAAACCTTTACATACATTTAAATACACTTCATAATGCATGCACAAAATAATAAACTATTTTTTTTTTAATAATATTACTTTCAATTGAATGTCAAATTTTAAAATTAGAAAATGGTAATTATTTATATTATATTTGATATTTTTTTAACAAATACTTGTATGTAAATAGAAATTTAAATTACAGTACTGGTCATTAGTCCTCAAAAGTGATTTTTAATTTATTTATTTCCAATAACTGGCTACTAAGACCTTCACCTTTCAGAGCTATAAGGGACAGAAGTGATGACACTTTATAAGCTAGGGTACCCACTGGGTGAGCCTTCATGATCCTAAAAAATGGGTGAGTCTTTGAAATTTAGGGGCAAGGACTAAGTAAATGCATCATTCCACACGGAGAACATAATGACAAATTTTATGTGTGCCAAAGTCGCTATTAGTGAATACAATAGGCCTTTGGTTGTTTACGGATTTGAATGTGTGTGTGTGTGTATGATTATCCTCTTCGTGGGTTATCAATGAGGTTTAAGTTCCAAAAAAAATTCTCTTCCTGATAGGCATGTTGTAATAAAAAATCAGATACTGGATTCATTTTCTGAAAAACTTGTGAACGAGTTTGTAAATATTTAATTTTATTTTCCTTAAGAAATGAATGCACTTATATTAATTACTGAGTACAATTTATTCAAATGTATATTTATGCATATGTGTGCCCTTTTACATGATTTTATAGATGATTTGGGGAGTGGTTTGCCTATGATAGTCACATCACTATATTATTCGGATAAGCTGGAGTTTACTGAATATATATATATATACCATTTATTTACTTGGGAAAATGGGTAGATTCTCAGGATTGTATAATTCTCTTCCAGAAAATCATCTGCATTTTAAATATTAATTCTACTTTGATATTTTATAGCATTTTCAATCAAATACAATGAAATGCTAGGTTGGATTTTACCAGAGCCCTTAGTGTTAATGATTTTGTTTGGCAAAAAGCGCGCCAATCTTGCTCTACTTTCAGAAATTAGATGCAGTAAAGAGCAGACAATTTTCATCAAACTTTTTCTGAAATTTCATTTTTGCACTTTGCAGACGATTTTTATCAAATTCTTTATGCGCTTTTTTGTCAGCAAGCATTTCGAATTTCTGCATTTTGTCTTTAGATGCTGGGCTGGATTATGGATGCATGAGTGATCATACATTATAATTTTGATGAAATTATAATGTATAATCAGTGTGTTATACATTATAATTTTGAACAATGAATGCGAAATGTAAGAAAGAATTGATTGAATGCTTTATGAAGGAAGGACTGATTGCTTCAAATTATGAATGTCATGAGCGAATGGTATTATACGAAAGAAAAAGTGTTGCTTTGGATTGATTTGAATGGAGATGTTGGAAATAAATGTGTGAATGCCCATGATAAAAGGATTCATGGTTTACTAATAGCAAATTAAGTATGTAAAATATTTTGCATGTTTCTAAATGTGGTTTGGAAGCTGTATGAATGATTATGTTTTACATAAATTGAAATTAAATAAGAATACAGTTGTTGATTGTTTATGTTTTGGTGAGAGGTTTGTATGAATGCAATTGTGACTTATAGGGTAAAAATCAAAGGAGTAAATGCTGTGAAATTGATGAGAATTAAATTTGGGAAAATGAAGTATGGAAGAGGCAAGCCTGTGTATGAACGATGGGTGTTTGGAGGTATAGAAAAAGGATCAAATAGATGTTTTTTTTTTTTGAGTGACTGAACGATGGATACAAGAAGAATTGTTGTGTGATTAAGGATTGGGTCTTGCCTGGAAGTATGATTATTTCTGATTGTTGGAAAGCACATAAATGTTTGTTAGGTGAGGGGTTTAAACATTTGGAGGTCAATTATAGGGTATGTTTTGAAGATTCTGATACCGGTGGCCACAAAAATTCAATAGTTTGCAATAAAACATTTTCTTGAAAACCATACCTGCCATGCCAAGAGTATGTTTGACCATTACCTTTCTGGATACATATGGCAGAGCTCACACAGTCATTTACTTATCAATGACATGTTTTAAGCATTTTTAAAATCTGTTGTTGAGCTGTATCCGCCAATCAGAAAATATCAGCAGTAACAAAGTAAGTGCTGTTTTTTATTTTTGATCTTACATTTATTTGATTTATTTATTTAGTGCTTATATATATTTTCATTACACATTCACCTTGTTCCACTAAGTTCACTTACCATCATTGTTGTTTTCACTTGGTGCCATCTCGTTCTTATGACGAAACCAATATGAGATTGAAATAAATTAGCAATAGTAAGACAAACAATAGTGGTTTATAACTTTAGCTTATTTAAATAATAATGGTTTGTAACTTTAGTAGATGTCTTATAATTGTTGCATTACAATCATTTTTGATAAACAATAGTTAATCTAACCAGGACATAGTTTAAATAGAATTCCAAACCATTATGAATATTCATAATTGAGGTAAATATCATATCTACTAGCTGTTGAAACCAATGTCTGAATAATAACTTTCAAATGGCAACTTGATTACTCAATGCAAGACAAATCTGTAATAAATGATGCAAAGCCTATTTATTTTATAAATTTTGAAAACATAAATTTATAAAATAAGTAAAATTATATAAATTTATGTTTCTAAGTGACAAAAATATGTTTAGATATTAAATAAGCTGGTGTCTTGATTGATTTTTAACATGTACAAAAGAAAAAGGAGGATTGGTTTTGTTTATCATTCAACAGACTTTTTTTACACACATAATGATTAATTGGACCAGTAACCATGATATAAAAGGAAAATATAATTAACATAAACCTAAATATTCCTATATACATACAGAATTGTTACAGAACCATTGGTTGAAATTACTTATTTCATGACCAAGCTTTTAATAATTCTAAGGGATATAAATTAGCAAATTTAACTTATTACTGGACATTCATAAAAAAGATAACTGCTTAAATAATAGAAGCAAAAGAACACAAAATAATTTACTTACATTCAGGAAGATTAAGAGGATCAAAACTATCACTTTTCACTAATTTAATTGTTTCATTGGTAAGTTGAGGGTATGCAAAGTATCTGTAAGTTCTAAGAAAGCAATTTTGTATATATTGACAAACATGGAAAGATGGTATCACATATGCTATATTTCGCTTCAAGAATGGTTCTGGAAAGAAAATATAAAATTTAGTTATTTAAATCAGTCAAGGATTGATAAAATCAACGGAAAAAAAATTGTGCACAAAACGTTCAATTGCGTAAAGTTATCCACAACCAATTTCAAACTATTTAAAAAATATTTTCAAAATATGGCTTAAAAAATGAAAAATTCAGTAAATCATTGAGATTCAATGATGTATCAATATTGGGATTCAATGACCAAAAAATATTTTGTTAATAGTTACATAGTTATGCATCTTGGATGGAGGAAAGTGTACCTAGAAGAATAAATTTCATTTTTGGAGAATATATGAAACAGCAATCGCTCAATACAGTTGGAGTTAATTAAGATAATAATTTCAAAAAATTAATAAAACTGCAAATGGATACATTATATGAATACAAACGAGTAAATTAATTAAAAATTGCTTAACAGAAAAATAAAAATTAACATACCTTCTATTGCATAAAATTTGGTAGTCCAATTGCGTTCACTCAATGTAACTTTTTTAGAAGTACGAATACAAACAATATGTTCTCCAATTTTATATTCATATATATAATATCTGAAAAATTTAAGCCACAATGCTCCTATAGAATCTGTATTTTGTGATTTCCATCTATTTTCCTGAAAGAAAAAAATTTGGGAATGTAACTACAATAACTGAAATACGTTTAAAATAACTAAAATTTACATTAATTAAAGAATTTACAAATGCACAATAAATGAAACCTTACTTAAAGTGAATTTGTAAATTAGAGTTTAGGAATCTTATACATAGATTATGCAAAACCTCGTTTGAGGTTTATTAAAAAAAATAATTGGGTACAAAAATAATATTTGGTTTTTCAATACTTAAAAAAATTGCTTTAACTAAAGTTTAAATATAACAGGTTTTTATTTTTAAACAAGCAGTTAAATATTCGACTAACATCAGATTTTATACCAATGATCTCATTTAATTATATATAAAAAAATCTCATCAACTTGTTAAAGTAAACTAATTATTTTAAGTTGTCAAAAGTATCCTTCATGGCAAATAAATTTCCAGATCAAATAAAGAATCCCAGGCATTGACAAAAATATAAGACAATTGTGAAAGAAAGATAGTTTTATCAGTTTACTGGGATAAAAATTAAACATACAAGTATGTTGCTATGATATGTTTGTTGCTCAACATTCTTTACTGAAACATGAGGACTTATTAGACTAAGATCTACAGTTTAAAGTAGATCCAAACCATCATGAACATCTACACTTGAGACAGCAATTAAAATCATCAACTATTAAATAAAGTTATGTTAAAATAAAGGGCTAAGTGCTAACAATTCAATTGCCTATTCAGCCTATGTTGTTACAAAAAAAAACAGAATTCTTTTTCGGTTTTCAACTACTAAGTGAAAGTTTAGTATTTATTTTCCTTGCTACCAATCTACACAACTATCACAAATGAAGACAACTTTTTAGGATGGAAATATAATCTTAATATTAGCAGATTGCATTCAAGCCATTCTTATTTAAGTCTTATTTGTCAAAGATCAAAATATTTTAACAACATCCCTTCATTATATGTAAATTTTATCAAATTCTTTCTTCAAAAAAGTAAATAAAGCTTGCATTTTATTATAATATTTTAATGTCAATTTAAAAAAAACTTTAGATTTTAAGAATTTCAACTCTTAGTCAGTAAACATCATATCAAATAGCAATTAAAATATTTTCTTGTATTTAAATACGTAAAATAACATGTTTTCATTGATATAGTATTACAAATTTTCCATTCCTATGATTTTCAATAAGTGATTTAGATTTACACAAAAGTCATGAGTTTAATTTTTAATCTTTCAAAATCAGTTAATAGTTATCATAAAAAAAGCAGGTTTATCATATTAATTCAACATTAACTAATTTAAAACATTTTGTTTTTCAAAATATATATAATTATTTTAATAAATAAAAGTAAAAACTTTCAAATAGTAAGTACAACCAGAAACTTTTCTCATCCACTGTGTTAAAAATCATGAAAATTATTTGACAGATTGAATTTCCAACATAAATGGTACATTTTAAATAATATTAACTTGTATTTAAAAACAATTTTGATTAAAACTTCAGTCTTAAGAGAATATTTAATTTTCTTTATATTAAAAGATCATTAAAATTTGACATTTCTAAACTATTTTAAGTAACATCAAAAAGGAAAATCAGAAAACAAGACATGCACTTAAAACTCCCACATGAGAAATAATATTCCTATAGGGAATAGTAGCACTTAATGAATAAATAAACAATACTTTTATGTAAAGGTCAGTAAATTCTGCATTGGTAGCGAAATCATCTTCCTGCAAAAAAAAAAGTTTTATGAAATAAGATAGGAAAATAAAATATTTGTATTCTTACTAAACAAATTTTTAAATGGGAAAAATTATATTTAAACACTCATTTAAAATGTTAAAGAATAAAAATAAAACTCGGTATTTTTTTTTTTTTTTTTTTTTTTTTTTTTTTTTTAAATGGAAGAAATTTTATACTTCAAACGTACTAAGTAAAATTCATTGCAAACGAAGAATGGAGATGTGGTAAAAACTGAAAAGAAGCTCTTGTTTTAATGAAGGAATAATAAATTATGTAAAATTAAGAATGATTAAAATCAAATCAAATATGTAACATTTAACCATAACTTAAACAATTTGTTATAACAGCAGATATTAAGCTATTACTTAAATATACCATACTGAGTCAAGTATTTGGAAAAATGAATATTAATTTTGATATTATATGAAAAATATGAAATAGGTTTGTGAGAATTAGTTGTGAAGGTCCTATCAAGGGATAGAAGGAAAATAAGAAATTAAAAATACATAATTCTGAAAAGCAAATTGTTTATAAAAAGAGATTCGTAAGTTTTATATATGAGAAAAATTTATAATAGAAATTAGCTCATAAATAATCAATAATAAAAATTTTAATATTTAATATTTAAATTAGAAATAGTTACATAAATATATATATATATATATATATATATATATATAAACTGAGATTCCTGAATTTTGACAAAAGTACACCACAGACAGAAAAGCTAATGTTATGACACTACTTTCAATAGTTCAATGAAATTGCTGTTGCTCTCCTCAATAAAGAGTAAACTCAAATATTTATTTTTTCTTTTAAATTGTTGTGTTAAATTCACAATCTTATTTCTTTTATTTTCATATTCTTTATGATAAATTCTCTCTTTTTTTGATGAACTTGTTAATTTACATAATTTGTGTCAGAAAACTTAAACTCAACTGTTAAAAAATTGATTAGTTTAAAGAATAAAAAAAAATTGAGTAACTGAAAATTATTTACTGAGTACGGAAATTTAATCCTGTAAAATTAATACATACATAAATATATAAACATGCATATATATAAATACATATATATTAATATGTATACACATATACTTAAACTTCACAAATTTATAAATTTGGTAAATTTTAAGACATTGCATTTATTACTTTTAGCACTTTAATCATACATTTATCATTTAATGATAACATACAAGAAAAATTAAGCATCAATTGGGCTTTGAGTAACTTTTTCGCAAGAAAACATAAAAAGTGTTATATTTAAACAATATTGTTAAAGTTACATAATATGTAAAAATATCCATTTAACATATTATTAACATCTTTTAATTTTATAACTAAAGATGTTTTTTACCTCATTAAGTACTGGCAAAACTGGAGGATCCACTTGTTGCAGAAAATGCACCAATAATAAGGCAAATGAAATTGAAGGCAAAGTTCCACGATCTTGTTGATCAATGTCACATAGCTTTTCCAAAATGAAAAAGAAATTTATTTTTAAGGACAGAAAAATTAATTTCATTTATACTCAAGACATTATATATTTTTAAAAAATTTGACCAATTAATTAGAAACAGTTTGCTAAGCTAATTAGTTGCTGTTCATTAACAGCACATAAGAAACATGTATAAATGTATTTAATATTATACACATGCAAAATATATCTAATATTATACAGATATTGCTTGTACAGCTATCCATATAAATTTGGTCAAACATCCTCAACTTTATTTTTATTTTACAATAAATAAACTTAACTGTTGAATTGTTTATTATATAAATTAATTATTTACAACTCAATCAGGTTCATATAAATATATGATAAAAAATTAATTCCATTCATAGAAATGTTATTCATTCTTTTAATAATTAAAAAAAATTGCATTTAATGATAGTAATAGATACTCATAGTTGTAACTGATAATTACATAAAAACAAGTTTACTGTAACATTATATATATATATATATATATATATATACATACAGAGAGAGAGAGAGAGTTAAGCAAATTATTCCTTTCCTCAATATTATAAATTTGTAGTCTTCAATATACTTAATGGTAGCTAATGATAAAATAACTCACTTTGGCCCAGTATCGTAGAGCAATTCCTAATGTAAGCACTCGATCATCTAATTTGCAATATGTTGATAAAAGAATAGCTAATTTGCTGCAAGTGCTATTGTCTATCAGTACATTGCAAGCTAAATAAGTGTCACGATCTGTAAAATGAACTCTTGGTCGTTTCTGTTTAAATTCTGCAACCACGTTTTCATATGCATCAGCTAAAAAATTTTAAAAAATTAAAATATAATGGATTAAAAATTATGTAAATAAAAATAAATAAATAAGAATAATAAAAATAAATAAATATAAATATTTATTTTTCAGAATGACAATTTTTCCAGATAATGTTTCACAAAACTTAGTTAAGTAACCGTTTTATTTATTCATTTTTTTTTCTTTCTTTTTCATAAATCTCCATTGAAAATTCTTGTTTCCACATAAAAAAGCTATAATATTGATTTTAATAAAAAATATTCATTCAGCATTTTTATAGAAATTTGTGGTTACATAATTCGTTTGATTTATAAGTTATAAAACATATTTTATTAAATATTACACAAAAATTAAAACATTTTACATAAAAAGAGTTTACAAAACTAATTGCCATTATAATTTAATGGTGTTTCATATTTTATTCAACAAATTTTACATATTTTTATGGCATAAAATTTTTAACACATTAAAATATCTATGGATTTAAAAAAGAAAAACATAGCAATAAACAATTATAAGTTTGCAGATCAATCTGTATTAAAACAACTGAGATCACACAAAATTTTTGAAAAATTTGAAAGAAAAAAAAAAACCTGAATTGGATTTAAAAAACAGAATTAACTGAATTAAATACATATCCTCATTAAAAGAAATTGGTTCTGTGATGTAGTTTACTTAATTTTGAGTCATTAAAATGTTTTAAGACAAGTTAGTTTCAAAATATTTTGCAACTATTTTATATAATAATTTATATAGAAAATTAGAAGAAAGTTTGAATGATAGATGAAATTAAACTTCAAAATTTATTGCATTATAAACATGTCTCTGAAAATCACTTTAAATTTCATAAAAATTAAATTGTTTTGGCATTTAAAAAAAATTATGCGGATTCATTAATGAAGTATCTGATAAATTGGAATGTTTTCTACTGAATGATTTTGTTACCTAATACAAATCCGGTACAATAAAAGTTTTAAAATATTAGGAAAATTATAATTGGAGTAAACTGGAAATTCTACAATTACTACCGATTTTACAAGTCAAAAAAAAAAAAAAAATTCATAATGGTTGAACACATTACTAAAATCATCAAAAACGCTTAATGTCCATATTACAACAGGATTACTGTGGCCCTATTTATACATAAACAGTGATAATAAAACAATGTAAAAAATGCAAATGAAAAATATTTGCAATCACTGTAATGAATGTGTTTACTGGAATGGTCATAAAGTGAATAAAGATATACTGTTTTATTGACATTCCACATCACAATGTTACAAATCAAAAGGTATTAACCATTAAAGTATTTTAAAGCAACATTTTTCCTTGGATAAAAAATGACTATGTTAAATTATATATAACCTTTATTTTAATAAATTATATGTTTGTACAAAATATCAAAACAAATTTAAGAGCAATTGCAATTTTTTTTTAAAAAAAAAGTATTTTAATTGTTAACTCAAGTTGATGTTTCATTGCTCTGGGAATTTCCTATTTAAAGTTATAGAAAATATAAGTAATCTTAAATTATTACTATTAACTTAAACTTACCTTTGCTAAGAGCACCATAAATTGCTTCTAAAGCATCTGGAATCATGTCATCATTCTTCACTTTAATAACAAAATCAACTTCACTATATTTAAAACCAATACCATAGACTGAAGAGCCAATCATTTCAACTTTGCAAACTACAAAATAGCAAAAGAAATAACTCTTCTGATATAAAAAATTATTACATTACTAAAAATTAGTGGCCATTATTGATTAGTGACATTTACTTCTTAAAAATTTTAGTTCTTACAATTATTAAGCAGAATATTTTTTTAATTTACAAACTCAACAGTATTTAAACACTAACAAATTTAATTTACTATTGTAAAATTCTAAAAAATATTAAAATAATAAAACAATGCAACCAGTTGTTAGAATTAATTAAAAGTATGGAAGACTATAAAATTAATAAGTTTTCATAATATATATTTTGTCACAGTGATTATAATTTAAACTCTGAATGCACAGCTTGTTAAACTTTTATGTAGCCTATGAAAGAAAAATACAAATTCAAGATTTATAATAAATAAAAAATTGGTAAATTTACAATGTCCAAAACACATTGGGCATTACTGTATAACATAAAAATTATTTAAGTTGATTAAAAAAATATTGATCTTTCACAAAATAAATATTGCTAATCTCAGCTTTAAAGTTAAAAATCTACAGGTTTCAGAAACTGGTGACCAAAAAGATTATGAAGTTAATAACAAGACAAATTTAAAAAAAAACAAAACGCAGGGACATTGCTATAGGAAATCTAAAACATTTTTGCTGAATGTAAAGGAGTATAACATTGGCAAACAAAGATATTACGAAAATTTCTCATGAAAGAAATTTATAATTTAATGATGTCACTCACTCATGATATCCTGGTAGCCCTGAATGCATCACTGAACAAACATTTAAATTACAAACATATCTTAAAATTCTACAAAAAAAGTTGACTCTTTTAGATCTATTGTTCCCAATAAAATTTTGTATTTCAATATAGCTCCTGATATTTCAAAATAATAATGGTTTGATTCATTTGATACATTATATACTTTGGCACATATTTGAAAATTCTAATGAATCCTGCTGTTTGAAATGAATTTCAAACCTTTACAAGCATCCATTCCTGAAGAGGGAATTGAACTCACAACCAGTAAAGATAAAGATCAAACTATTAACTATTCAATACTAGGCTTGGTGCAAAGCAGTCATAACTGCTTTTAACTGATATTATACAGCAGTTTCTATGATAACTGAATATAAAAATGTTATTTAAACTACAAAAAGAACAATATTTTGAATTAACAATTATTTCAGATATACTTATCATATAAAAAAATATTCATTAAATGAACAATCATTTGAAAAATGAAAATACATAAATAGTTAAGGAATTATTAATTAAACTGGTATTTTTTTAAACATTTTGTCATTTTTCTAAATTTATGTAACCAGTAGAGACAAGTTTACAAATTTAATAATTTTCAGCATAAGCTACTTTAAAAGATCTAAAAATATCAAAAAGAAAATAATGAAATTCTTTTTTACTAAACCTTTCAATTTTAAGAAACAAAGTTTCGGCAGCTTGATTTAAATTTCCATTTTTCATTATATGTGATATTAATAAATGACATAAATTCATTCTATAAAATAAGTTAGGAAAAATTTTCCTAAAAGAATCAAAAATCTTTGCATTACAAATTAAAATATTTTTATTACAGTGCTTTTTTGTTGATAAGTTTGAAAATTGTTAAAATTAATCTTACATTAAAAGTCTATTTTGAGCTTATTCATGAAACATAGAACTTTTTTGATTTAATAAAATTTAATTGATTTTTCTATTTAAACAAGACATTTTTTACTCTTAAGTTAATTTAAAAAATTTACCTCAAAACAATAATATCTAATATAAAGAATTATTAAAGATACAAATAAAATATCTATATACTTGAAAGTAAATTTTTATCTACAACAATGTTTTCAAGAAACTCAAATAAACTTCATTCCATAACTTTAGTCTTGTTGCTAAAGTCAGCAATGTTAAAAACAAAAATATTAATAAAGGCAAAATTTAAAAGATATTTTGTTAATATGCCTTTAATCAATTAACTATGTAGTAATATTTCAGATCTAGTAAAAAAAATGTATTTTTTCTTAATATCTACTATTATTAGATTTTAATTTAAAGTTATAAACAATTTACAACAGTTCAAAACAATGCTAAAATAATTTTAAAATAAAGGATTCAATTTTCCTATTAATCTGCATCATTCTAGAAATTAGAAAAAAATCCCTCAGTTAAATGCATTATATCAAAATGTTCCCTAATATTAACTAATGTCTTAAGAAATATTATAAATATTGAATTATAACAAGTGTTTATATGAGATATATATACATTATTGTTAACCTGATTATTATTTAATATAAAAAAAGGGGCTGAAAAAAAATGTTTTGTTGCAAATATTTTGCCACAGGAATACATAATTAATGAAGCTACTTTGAAAACATATTTACAATCGTTAAAATAATTAAAAATAGTAAAAACTTTAAATGTTAAAGTAGTAAAAATAAAGCAAAATGAAGAAATAATATTCAATAAAATAAAATTAAAGTAAAATGAGTTTTCCTTAATGGCTATTATAAAGTCACCGTTTGTAATTGAAAACAAACTTGTATTTCTGAACTACTTTTGAAGGAAATTATTTATTAAAAAAAACAAAAACATTTGAATAAAATTAATTCAAAATTTATGCTTTAAAAAAATATTATGATTTACAATTAAAAAAAAAAGGAAAGAATTTTCAAAGCACCTTAATAGTAAAAGGCAGATTAATATCAAATTTCTTTTCGACACAATATATATATTTTTGAATTATGTGTCATGAAAAGGAATCAAATATCGTGAATTAAATGTGTCAATATTAACAATTTTAATAATTATTTTGTAACTGAAAATAATCCTAAATGCAATTACAATACATCAAAAAATATTTATATCACATTTCAAAGGATTTTAAAATTTAAAATTATTTTTAAAAAGTTATAAAAAAATTAGGGTAAATATAATAAGTGAAAAGTAGAAATTAGTAAACATGCAATCACATAGTGCTCAAGAATTAATATGTAATACTACAAAAAAAAAAAAAAAAAAAAAAAAAAAAATGCATGGTAGATGACTATTTGGAGTTCATAAATAAACATGCAATGGAAACAGTTGTTTAAAAATAACTAAAAATTTCCAAGAATAAATTCAAAATTTCAGGACTTTCTATTGATGTATAAACAGATATTTTTGCAAATAACTTAACAAATACAAAAATATGATTCTAAAAATTTTTCCAAAATTTTAGCAAAAAGCTTCAAATATGAAAAAAATGATGATTTTAATAATAAAAGAAAAGTATAATTACAATGATGAAAAATACTGCCTAAATTTTTAAGCAACTGTTTTTAGAAATTAATATCTTTAAAGCATGTTGGTCAAATATTAATTTGCACATATTACAATAAGATGGTTCTAGGGGAAAAAATTGCACTTTTAACGAAATGCATAATTGACTTGACAAATAAAACATGGTTCTTTGAGACAAATTTGGCTTTTGTTGCCATATATCATTATGAAAAAAGCATTTAGCAATTATTTTAAATAATCACACAGGTGAATCATTACAGTAGAAAGCTTAGTTTGGATATTGGATAGTGACAAATCAATTTAGTTATATAAATAGTTTTAAATTCATGGTTCTAAAATTTACAAAAAAATTGGGACAATTTAAAATTTTTAAGATTTAATAAATTATTTAAATAAATGAAGTGAAATTATAAAATTTTATACGTATGTTTATGAAAAACTTTTTGAAACACACATTTATAGACTAAACTTACTTGATATGTTGTCTTCAACAAATTTTTTAAATTTTACACTTAATTCCTTCCGCTGGATTAAATCTTCTTTCTGAAGGCCTACTAGCGCTACTTCTCTGTTAATAACATCAGTTATAGCTTCAATTTGTGAGGGCAAAGATTCAGGTAGAAATGGCAGCATCATATCTTTATCAGTAGTCTGATAAACGTGAAAAATACCAAAACTAAATCATTTTCATCATCACAACTTAAAAATTATTTTTATATAGAAGAATTAGTCATATTTTACACATAAGTATATGCAAATAAAATTAATAAGAAGAAATTATTAAATTGACAATTGAACTTTACTTAATTTTCCTTTCCAAGATATGCAAATTTAGAGATATCAAAATGGTCTGGACGAGAAAAAAAGTTAAAGCTTTTGATACCAGTATAGCACATTTTTATTCATTTTGTACAAAACTATTATTCATATTCATGTGAATATTCAATAAAATGTATACAATAAATAAATAAAAATTTCATTTTTGTAAATTAAAAACTTAAAATTTACAAAATATTTAATTTTATAAAACTGAAAAAATAATCATTAAATATTACATATACGAAAAAAATTATTTAATTAAAAAAAAATTGAAGATTTATTTTATTTACTTGTAATAAACAATATGGTAGATAAAGATTGAAAACAGCATTTCTAATTCTTTAATGACAAGCTAGAAGAAGCATACTAGTCATTAATTTAGTCTGAAGATAAAAAAAAATTTTACAAAACAAAGCAGAGGACCAATTTACAAAATACACCAATTTTACTAAAATATTTTATCAATTGTCTTTATGATTCTAATTTCTAGCAAATTAGCAAAATTATGCATGCAGAATTAACAAATTATTTATATAAAACAAAGAACAAAGAAATTTGTTTGAAGAAAAAAAGTTACTTGATGAGTTTTTAGTAAAATTTTTTGATATTGCAAAATTATACAAATACCTAAAAACAATAACAATACTGCTCTTCAGTTACATCAATTACATAAGTAAAAAGTTTCTTCATATTTGAGAATGTTAATGTTGCCCTAATCTTCAATTATACTAGTTTCACTTATTATAAGAATTCTTAATATATTATTAGAGTCTAACTCCTTATTAAAGTAATCTCTTAGCGAAACAATGGAACCAAATCATAAAATTGTGGCAACCAGAGTTGATACACCTTCATTTTTTGATGCGTCACAAAACTTGCATTAATACACTCACTTCCAAATTTAAATGCACAACAGTCAACTTTATCTGTAACATAGTTTATTTTTTTAAAATATACAGATTTTTAATGGTTTTGTGTTAAGAAATGTGCAGAAATGGAGGTCCTATAATACAGGGTTGTGTAATCACAATATCCAAGATGTCAGAGATTTCATGTAAGTGCAGAAAAATTGTTTAATACTTAATACAACATTTTTTTCTAAAAGTTTCTATTGCTTCAATAAGATGAATGACAATTATCAGCCCTGACATATTTGATGTAATGAAGTAGGATAATTAATTATATACATATTGCTAATTTTATGACTATGAAAACTATTACATGTACCCACCAACAATCTATATATAATAATAGTTTGATAAACTTCATTTTATAATATTTAAACATACAAGGTCTAAAACTTTTTAATAGTTCTACATCATAAAATAATAAAAATTTTAACTATAAAATTGTAAGTAAATAAGAACTTTTTTGTACACAAAAATATTTTTAATTACCAAACAATATATAAATATAAATTTACATGTGTGCACAAAATTAACTTAATTAATGCATTTTCATTTGTTACATCTGAAACAATGCAATTTTAAGAGTATGATGCAAATAAATGTGGCTAGAACAAGAAACTTCTGTGCTATTTGGAAATAAAATACTTTTTATATTGTCTTTCCCAAGTTAATTATTGATTCAGGGAAAAATTTTTTTATTGAATCTGAAACACTAGCAACAAAGTTTAAAAATTAAGCAAATTTTAGACTAAAAGTTTCTTTCTGTGTGTAAAAATTATAAAATTAGTAGCTAAAAAAATAACAATGCTTATTAATAACTTAAAAAACAAAAAAATACTCATCAAAAAGTGCACATACTTCCTTTCGCTGCAGATGGCTTTTAGAAAAAACATGTTTAGTTATATGATCTTTCACATCTGAATTAAAATCACAAATGGAGCAGATGAACCTTGGAGTACCCTAGAAGAAATAAAAATGTATAATTTAAACAATTATAGAAAATATAATAAAAAAAAATATGAATGACTTAAATTATTTGATTTATTTTGAATGATTTTTGATAAATTTTTGTGTAAATATACATATTTTTTTATAGTACACGTATATTTTTTAAAGAACCCATATTTAAAATTTTATGTGTAGTTTTATTTTTAATTACACTTCCTTAATATTATCTCATGCTTTCCTTATAATATTACTGGAAGTTCATTCTTTAATGGTTAACAGACTAGAATTTAGTTTTTGTAAGAATGAATTTAAAATAGAAAACAAATGTAGTAATTTTTTTTTTCTTGTACAAAATTATATTTTTCTACATAATATAAAATGAACAATGTTCACACAATATATGACTTAGACTATGAAATGATATTTTATTCCAATCTTAACAAACAAATTTTTATTGATATCATTTTTTATGAATATGATTAACTTTATCTGGATTTTACAAAGTATTTTAATCCAAATCTCTATATGAGTCAAGGTGGAAAATAACTGGATAATTAGGAGCTTACACATCTTTTTCTCTTCCTCCCTCTCTCTCTCTCTCGTTTTTTTTTTTTTTTTTTTTTTTTTTTTTTTTTAACACTTACATGCTAACTGAAATGGATCCTCTAGTCATTCATGCTAAAAATATGCTTCTATCACTCAATTGCTTGGATGAAGGTAAAGTAAACTGCAAAGAGCAATCAATGAAGAGCATGACTTTTAAAAAGATTGTGATGTTTTTGTTTTTCCAAGAAATACTTCAATAGCAAGAAATAAATTCAATAGAATAAAAGTTTAATAAATATGGAATGTAAATAAATTACTTTTGAATGTAAAATTTACATTACTTCATTTATATTATGTAATTATTTATGTTTAATATCAATAAACTAGTCTAATTATTTACTATTACTTTCTAATCTATTAGGTTCTACTAAGAAAACAAAATACTTTATAGATACTTAAACCAATAGCAAGTGTTTCTTTTGTTCAATAAACACTTAAAATAATTATAGCTTTGCTTATAGTTATAGCTCTTGGGCAATGAACCTAATTGTGGGTATTAGTAGCAGAATATCTGCAAACAAATACTTAAATAGCGATTAACAAAACCATTAATGAATGAGAGTAGTACTCTGCACAATATAAATTAACAAGTTATCAATTGAAAAGCATCCAAAACTTATAATTTATTATAGAAATAAGCATTATATTACATTATGTAACTGTTACTTGTAAGAAAAGTGTTGAGAAAATTTTTAATTTATCTTATATTTTGATTTCTGCAGTTAAAAATAATCAGCGTTTCATATTGCGGAAGTACTGTTTCTATTTAATGTCAAAAGTTGATACTGATTATGGATTAGTAATTTGAATAGTTAGAGAATAATCAGCACTTCATACTGCAGAAACACTGTCTTTATTTAATGTGAAAAATTGATGCTGTGATTAATGAGATTAGAAAAAGTAAAACAAAAATAAAAAATGCAGATTTTCTAGATCAAATAAATTCATTTGCATTCCAAATTCTAAGATATATTGGTTTCATCAACTAAATAATACACATCAATAATTTTTTTTAAAAAAAGTGAATTTTAATAATTAAAATTTGAATATTTTTAGGAAACATTCGTCAAGTTATCATGAATAAACTAACAAAGAAATCTGAATTAATAGTTAGAACTAAATTTATATTTAAGAAGTCTTCCATGTACAAATTTTAATTGCTTGTAACTGTTTAATGCAATGACTAAATTTTACAGAAAATATTCCTTTTAATTATAAGGGCTTATTGGTCAAATGTTTAAAAAATAGAATTTGGATATTCAATAGTTAATTTAGAAATAGCTCTGCATTGCAAAGGCACAAGCCCACTTTAAATTAATTTTTTATACTGAGTCAATTTGGAAAATAACTATTAAGATGGACATAAAAAACACTATATTTGATCAAATTAAAAAAATGAATGTTCATGAATTTCTTTATGGAGATTTAAGCAAGCCTTGAATTACAAAATGAACTTATATCTTGACAGGCATACAATTTCAATCTTCATTATAGCTTGCATTTATAATTTAAAGAAAAACCATTGGTATTAAAAACATGCCTTAAAATAACCATTAAATGTCATACCATTCAACTTATCAATTTTACAATTTACAACTTAAAGCATTGTGCACACTTTCACCAATTAAGATGCACAGAAAAAAATAAATATTTTCTAAAGAGGGGTATAATAAGAGTAAAAGCAATATGAAAATATGGCAATGAAAATAATATGGTAAACATAATACTGACATTACCTAGAATGCATAACTAGTTTTAAAATTCATTTTTTGTTACATTTTTATTCAAGTCAAGATAAAACATGTAAGTAATTCTCAAAATGTGAATAATTTCATAATGTGATATGACACAAATACAAACTCATATTAAAATCACTAAAAGCATAAGCATCTGCACAATTTACTATAATTAAACAATTTGATTCTACACTTCCTTATTAATTTTTACTTGGATTATTTCATAGTCATTACTAATATACACAAATTTCATTTATTTTCATATAATAATATAATTCACATAAAAAGAGAAAATTTTCAAATATCCACTGAAATATGAAAACTTTTTAGAAGTTATTTTAACTACAAGCATTTTAATATTCTAGCTTGACCAAAAAACAGGAAAAAATTTGTTGCTGTTTCATAAATTAAAATTACAGAAGTGAACTGGAATATTTTTATTTAGTAATTTGTTTTTTAGTATGTTAGAATATCTTTCATGTTTTCAAACACATTTTTTAAAATGCCTTATTACTCATGTGGACTTGTCAAAGCAGAAATAAATTAACACTAAATAATAATATTGTAATGAAATTTTTTTCATTATGAAATTAATTCCACAAAATAAAATGTAAAATTTCTTAACTTATTTCACATTTTTAAAATTAAATTTTTAATCATGTTTGTTTTGCTTGACATTAAAATTTGTTAATATATTTTTTATTGTTTTAAAGCTAAATCAAATCATTATTTGTAAAACAAAAAACATGCAAGTAATTTTGTTCATAATATAAGTTATACAATATTTCTTGGTTAATTATTTTAAAATATTAATCGGACTTTATTTTAAAATATTAATTTAAAAACTAATTAATCTGATTTTAATTGTGTAAGCAATTTCATAAGCATAGAATCTATACATTACTAACCTTTTCAATAACAAAAGAATATTCCTTTCCAAATGCAAAAGAATTTTTCTTCTTTTTAATACAATCCATTTCTTTAGTGCTAGGATCATTGTCATCTTTAAAAAAAAAGAAACAAATATAAAGATACTTACATGAAATGAGACGAATATGACAAGCATTTATGAGCATTAGCATATCAGACAACATATAAATTTCAGAAACTGTTCAGTTTTCTAGAGTTTTCATACCACACTTTAAAACATAATTTTTGAATAGTAATGAAATAACTTTGTTCCAGTTCATTACTAATAAATGTAAACTTTAAAAAACTAAAAGATAAAAAAGATCAAAAAATTTTTCATCATCATACAAAAAATACATTTGTATTCATTTCAACCAATAAATCAATGCATAAAACAAGGAAAAGGCAACAAGAATTGCAAATATACTAAAAACAAATAATTAATTTCTTTTAAACTAATTCTTTTATTTGTGTATCACATTTGAAGATATAAATAAAAGAAAGATATTTTTATATTTTACTATAAAGAAATTTTTATATTTTTTCTGAAGCAACTAAGTTACATTCTTTTATTTGTGTATCAAACTTGAAGATATAAATAAAAGAAAGTGTAACTAAAATATTTGTTTAAGATAAAAATTTCTTCTATTTGTTTATGATAAAACACGTTCTATATATTATTTTTTTTATATTTTTTATAAAGCATTAGAATACATTAAAATACTGTTGAATATTTTTCTTCTTTTATTCTTCAAATTGTCAAAAGTAGATTTACAAAAAAAAAAAAAAAAAAAAAGCTTATTTATTAACAACTTGTAATTAATATTTACATCCTTTCTCAATATATTTAGTTAATGACATTTTCAACATAGATATATCACAGGAAAATTATTTTATACCATACATATATATTTTAAAAATAATGACTGATCAGAGCTTAAATATTCATACTATTTCAGAATAAATCAATTTAATGCTTTAGTAAGTTAATACATCTGTAAAATTAAACTGCTTATTGAAAAATTAATCAAATTTTCACAGTAATTAAAATTCAAGAATTCTTAATGGATTTTCATTACAGAAACTTTTTAAAGGAATGAAAGAAGATTTTTTGTAAAGTATGCAATATATATATATATATATATATATATATATATATATATATATAGCTTTTATTTGCAAAATAATTATTCTAATTTTAAAAAATAGATAGCATTTTTAAAATTTGTAGACATTTTTTGTTGTTTATTATTATTTTTTTTTAAATAAAACCAAATTACAATGATACAACAATTTTAACTTCTTTTCTGAGCATTCAATTTTAAAAATAAAGCTTGTGTTTTATTTAGAGACTTTTATTTAGTAATATTAACAAACAAAAGCTTCAGAAAGTGAAAATACACTGAAAAAAGATTGTTTCCAACATTGGTGACTATTTGCAGACTTCTAAAAGAAGGTATTTATTTTAAACTCAACTGTCATTATTGACAGAATCATGTAAATATTAAAGGGATAAAAATAGATTTCAAAATCAGAAAAATTAATTTTAGGTCAACATCAATATTTTTTTAAAGAGATATATTAAACAATATAAATCCCTTTCTTTTCCAATAATTATATATCTTTATAAATATGCAAATATATATCTTATAATCAATAACAGATTTGTATATATTCCTGCAGAAAGAAAATTTTTTAAACAAAATCTTACTAGTTTTTAAGATACTGGGTGAATTATTTTTCTCAGAATTAGTTCTTGGTCTTCCAGGTTTCTCCTTTTTTCTCTTCCTTTTCCTTTTAGAAGTTGAATCTTTGCGTCTGCGACCTGGAGAATTTTTTGGCTCAGGTTCTGTACTAATATTAAGTCTCTTTGGACTTCCAGGGGAACAATTTGATAAAGGATTTTCAGGTAAATTCTGAAAATCAGGAGAATTTTGAATTTTTTTAAACAAAACTGAAATATTTGTGCTTTGTTCCTTGTTTGATGGTCCTACATGGCAATCGTCTTCAAGGTCAGGATGAGGCAATTTTATTTCTTTAATAGGAGCTTTAAAATTTGGATCATTCATGTGTTTCGCAGTAAATTCTGTCAAAGCATTTAAATCAATCAATTCACTTGAATTTGTTTGATTAGGCAACAAATCAGCACTACTTAATTTTTGATATGGTAATTTCATGGTAGATTGCTGCAGATGAGTTTCGACATTTGATGCAAGGCAC
>JAPDSC010160855.1:50775-82782 GCA_026290005.1 Latrodectus geometricus
GAGCCTATCTAGCTGTCTATGCGCAAAAACTATTTTTGAATGAAGATTATTCGGCTGACATAAGCATAGCCACATGTGAAATAAAGAAAAAGAAAGCATTCTGTTATTAAAACCGAAACAAACATTTCTTCCCTACTGATTATTTATAAATAAGGCTATTTATATGTGTATTTCTGAGCGCGTTTGCGTAATTATGGATAATTTATGAATTAATAGTTGCAAAATGAATAGCCAACTTTCTACAAAAATTCATTCAAATGATTTACCTGCACATTATTCTGGAAAATATAAGGGGTAAAAATATTTCATATAATTCTTATTTGGATTTTTCACCTTAGAAGATCCTATAATATTCTCCAATACACCATTCCATATAGCTTCCTTTTATTCATGTTATTTTGAAGTGTTGTTGCTTAATGTAATAATTTTTTTTTTTTAATTTATTGGATATAAACTTTTTTTGTTTATTGAATATTTCAATACCCTAAAATAACGATCTATATTATTGAAAGAAAATAATATTAAATCGTTTTAATAATATTAATTGGTAGTGTTACAAAATATTTACATTTACCAAGTATGCCTTAAAACTTAAGATTTTTATAATCGTTCAAGCTTGCAGTTTTTATTTTTCTCAACTTTGTATCTGGTGAGTTATAGTTTTAGGTATAGATGCTTTATTAAATACCGAAAATTTTTATCTAATAACAAAAAAGAGAAGATAAAAAATTTTACATTTTTTTATGTAATACATAGATTTATTTTCATTTAAAGAATAAATGCATATATTTTTTAAAGAAAATGTTTAAAAAAAAATTAAAAATATGATATTTGTACTTTACAATTGCCTGAAGGAATCTTTCTTAAAAATAATCAAATAAATAAAAAGTTATACAAATTTTAAAAGTTTATTAGAAGGATTGCTTTTAAATATATTATTTTTCTTGTGTATAAAAATTATTAACCTTCATAACTTATCTGTTGATTGGATTTAAAGTAAAATTACATTATTTTCCCAAGGCTCTTGCATGAAAAACATATCTTTATTTTCATAATAATTAAAATCAGAAAAAAAAAGAGAAAGAAAGAAACTATACCACTGTTAGTAAGGATATTAATTTTTTAATGTTTATAAAACATTTGTAAGTGTTATTATAATATTAAATAAAGTGTTGTGAATTAAAAATAGCTGCTAAAATTATATGCAAATTTATTTATTTATTATTATTATTTATTTATTATTTTTTTTTACATTTATTATGCTATTTTAAATTGTTCTAATCATGCAATTATTCTTTAGGTTCAAGATTGGTTTCTTGAGAAATAAAAAAAACCTGTTTCCTCTTTTAATTACCTTCTTATTAGAGTGGTATATTTGTATTCTATATATTTAGATACTAATAAATATGACTTATAAGTGTACTAAATGAACCAAATAATTTTTTTACTGTTTTAAAATTAACTCTATCATTTGACAAATTTAGATATTATTGGAATTTGATTGCAACCCATAAAATTCTCATACAATCCTTGAATTTTATGAAATACAGTTGATTTAAAATGTTTTAGTTTTAAGAATAACCTGGGACAAAGTTTAAAATTCAGTGAATTATAAGTAAATTTTTGGTCAAATTATAAAATTTGAAGTTTTAATTTCAATTATAAGCTGAATGTGAGAATTATTTTTGTAATGAGTCAGTAATATTTTATTTCACATGTTTAATAGTTTGCATGGAACAACTTTGATATACCCCCCAAAAATTAAGCCCCAAATCTGGCACTCCCTACGGACTTTTTAAGGTTGCTGTTTCTTATTTTGGTGTAATCAATTTAGGTTTTTTCAGATTTTAGGTTTTTGCTGTTGTCAAATTTAGTATTTTTTTGTATTTTGTATCATTTTTTAAAATTTTTTTTTAAAGTTTTTTTGTTATTAATTATTTGTATTTAGCAAAAATCCATCTTGGTGCCAAAAGGTGCCAAAAACAGGTATTTTGCTTGGCGAGAAAAAAACGCGCCAAATTTTCGATTGGGGGGGGGAGTATATCAAAGTAGTTCCCGTTTGCATATCTACTTTTCTCTATTATATACTTTTGTTATATTTTTGTTTTTATACATTTTTCATTTCAATTTTTTTTTTTTTTAAATCCATCGCCTCTTTTTGGCATCTCTACCAATTATTGACAAACAACCCAATAAAATGATGAAGAAACCTAAAAAGAATTAAAATTACTGTCTATAGAGTTGTCTTCAAGAAATTTTTAAACAATGGGGCAATGCCTGAGATGGTCATCATCCATACCTCTATGGTACCATAAAAGGCAAATTAAATCCTTGACTTCAATAAGATGTAAATTATTCTGCTGATAGTCTTGTCCATTAGGCAAACAAAACCAAGCAACTCTAACAGATCAAGATGGGAAACTGGGGATTCTACTATTTTTGTTGAGCACCTCACTTCTTACTTCTGCATCACTATATACAGAGACTCTATTATTTTTTAATTTACTGTAAATCATGAGGTGAATTGCTTAATGTTATGCAGAGGCAGATTGTGATATGATATATCTCGCTTTGGCAAACTTATCAGCCTGTTCATTTCCAAAAATGTCACAGTTGATGGGAATCCATTGGAAGGCAATGCTTTTCCTGGACTTAGCTCAGTTAACTTCATTCTACTAGAATGCACTAATGTGTTTTCAATTTACCTGGAATTTGTTAGTGGCAAAATAGCAGCTTGAGAATCAATGAGAAACACAATATTGTGTTCAGAACATCTTTCTGATGTATTGATCACAAATGATACTACTGATATCTCATCAGTAATGTTGTCACAATACTTCCCTATAGGATAACAAATACTGAAAGCACTTGAATAGGCTTCAGCACCAGTTTTTTTTAACAGCATTTTCTTTTAACCCATTTGTGTATATGTGGAGCCATTTATCAAAAAGGTATTTGCAATATATTGTAGCAAGAGTAGCATTTTTAAGTCACCCTATGTAGAAAATTCTTTACTAAGATTCCAAACAAGATCCAAGTTACGTTGGCTCATAATAGGGTTAAATTGCTGTGGGAAAACTTGGTAATTGTAAGAATATTGTAAGTGTCATAAAGATCATGAACTGTTGACAACAAAGACTTACGGGTTTTTAATCTCTCATTTGAAAGTTTATAATGATTTGTTTCTTCTCAAGATCTTTTCATCTAGGTTTAGGGCTCCTCTTTGGCTCCTTTCACTCAATAATTCCAAATCTCTCTGGAGTTCCATTCCAGTAGGGGTTGATTTGGCCCCATCAATGATTAAACCTAACATGCTGTTTTGTAAGATTTAAGCCTATTTTTAACATAATATAAGAAAATAATAAAAACCTCATTTATGTATTCAACAACCAGGACAAGCATAACACTCAATGGTTGTACACAAAACATCTTAAGTTGAGCCCTTGTGTCACCAGCTTAAAGCTTTAGCAACTTAGATCTTGATTAACTTCTATCAACAGCTAAATCAATGTTTCTTCCATGTTAATTTAGATCTAAATGAATGCCCAAATAAACAGTTTTACATGTCTGGGATTGAAGTTTTTATTATAATGAAGTTGGTTATCATGATGTTTCCTACTAAGAGAAAACAGTTGGATGAGTGGTCAACAGTCGGATGAACAACTGATTTTTTTGGTCCTGGACCAGTGCTAAGTCAAAGGAACTAATTAGAAGCAATATTTTTGATCTTTTCAGGAAGCAACAGTTTTTGAACTGGTATGTATAATGTCAGTGATCAAAGATAAGTAAAACTATTAAATAGCATATGCCTTAGTGATGGGAGTTGGGAGTTTTTAAAGCTCAATAGAAGCTGTTAAGGAAAGCAGTAGGACTTCTTACAGAACACTGCTACCTTAATCAACATCTCCCCATAATGGGAGTATTAGATTATCCTGCTTGAAGTGGTTGTCAATATATGGCGGAGACTTCTCTAAATATTTTATCTGAATATGAAACTTTTTCTGTTCATAGATTTGAACACTTGGGTCAGCATTTAATTGAACCTTGGATGCTGCAGGATATCCCTGTTAAATGTCTGCTGAATTTTGCTTCAGCCATTGGTCTTTTCAAATAAAGACTTTATTTGGGGATATAGTATGATAAACCTATGGTCGCAGTGTTAGTTTCTTTTGGAACCACCCTACATTAAACCAAACCAAAACCTACTCTAATAAATCTTTGATCAAAAAAACTGTTAGTCCATTTATCCATTTATATAAGTTGTCAGAATTGCCAGGGTAAACCATCTTTTTAAGTAATCCAGCCCTCCAAACTCTGTCAAATGCATTTTTAAAGTTCACAAATGCAGAAAGGATATGTTGCTTTCTCTGAAAGCCATTCCTTATCACTTTTTAGATAAGGGGATAGTTACCTATGTCTGTGAAAACCAGTTTATCTTTCAGAAATTATTCCAATTTTAGTACATATAGTTATCTATTAGCATACTCTCAATTAACTTATATTTTATATTAGTTAGAGAGATTGGACTGTAGATTAATATATTTTTGCTGGGTTTGTTAGGCTTGAGAATTTTCAAAATTATAGCCTTTCTTGAAACTCTTGGTAAACCATTTTTCCATGTCTGATTAATAAATGCTTAAAGTCACTTTTATAGAGTCTCCTAAATTTATGAGAAACTCCATTAATATTTCATCAGGGCTCACTTTTGCCCCTCAACAAAAAATTAATACCATTCTTTAAATTTTCCATGTTGAAGTCATCATTAAAAAGTTGTTCAAAATCTGATGAAATATTGAGTTGTGATTTCAGATAACTTTTTCTTATTTAGTATTAGGTATTAAATTGCTTGAGATGTCTTTATCAAAACTTTCTTTAATCTTTAAAACCTTTTTTTACAGATTCATTTCTTATTAATTCTTCCACTGTTTTGTAGATCTTATAAAAAGTTGAAGTATTCATTTTCTTGTTTTCAAATTAAGAACAAATTCTTATAAAGCAAGGTTGTTTACGATATTTTTATAGCTATTGCCTGTCTTGATTCTTGCCTGTTAGTATTACACGAGATGTTTTTCTGAAGGCTAGTGCTATCATTCAATTAGTCTAGAATATATTATTATTAATCCATGTTATTCATGTAATTTATTAACATAAATGGAATTTAAAGTATTTGGTAAATGGACACACTGTAATCTATTGGAATATACTCTTTGAACTGGAAGGCTTAAAGAAGATTCTAATTATTGTTTATCAATGCAGATGAATGTTTTGTCTCTTCTGTCATCTTGGTGGTCTGTTAGAATATGTACTTGTTATTTTTTTAATTTTTTCTTTGCAGTACACGAATGAACACCACTGTGTTAAAAATTATTCCAAAATGTCAAAATACATCAGATGTTCAAAAGCCTCACTATGGTCTTTTGCTGTTAATTTGGTTGTCATGTGGTATAAATTTTTTTTCGTAAATAGTGGTGTAGATTATACATTTACATAGATTCAAATTTTAAAACTAAATTTTTTCCTAAAATATCCTTTTAAAATATTTTATTATTTAAATATTAAGTATAATTTTTAAACTTATTTTTATTTTAAATTTTGTATTTTTAAATAAAAAAAGAAAATTTTGTACCTGTGTTAAGTAAAAGAATATAATAAATTACAAAGTATCTAATAATTATTTTAACTTTATCTATATAAAAAGATAAAGCAACAAATTTAATGATACGAATATAAAAAGAATGCAACAAATTTAAAATTTCAATTTCATTTTAAAAATTGAATTTAAATAAACTATACTTTTATGTTTGAGTGATTATTTTAAATATTATGGGCTAATGATTTAAGAAAATTATATCAGATTGCTTAAGAAAACATAGTTTTTAATAAATGTACAAATGAAGCAAAGTTTACTTCAAAATTAAATGGTATGTCATGAGTGACCAATTTTTCTTTTATTTTGCATTGATTTTTTATGATTTATTTTTAAATTAGTAAAATATAATTTGTTTTTACAAAATTTATACCCTTGTAAGCACATTTTTGAGAATCATAACAAAGTGTCATAATTATATAATAAACCTTGCATGTTATGCACTACCAAAAAAAGAATCAGTGCATTAAATTATTTCAATTATTACCTAATGTGAAATAGCTTTTTAATATATACATATTAAAAAATGTAACTTTTAGACACTTTAAAATAGTAATCCATATGATCTTGAACTTTATAATAGATTTATTGTTCTAGTATTTTTTATTGTAAAACTAATGAGGGTTTTCATTAAAACCTTGATATGTATTATTCTTCAATTAAAATTAAATGGGGCATTTTTAAAAGGCATCTAACAAAGATAAGAAAGTTGAGAGTTTTATTTTAAGTATCTATTTTATATTTAACAAGAAAATAGCATTTGGATTTTTCTTATCATTATCTACTAGTTGTTTTCTCCCTATTTTTAAATGAATGGTGTTAAAACTAATCTCAGTGGTATAACAACCCCTGGGGCCAAGGCCTATACTGCCCTTATCTCTTTTTGTGACAGAGGGTTCTAGACAGCCAGCCTTACACAAAACCCTCAGTATTTAGTTTCCAAGCATGCTTGGTGCCTAGTTTTATAAACCCATCAATGGATGAAAAGTTTAGTCGACCTTGCCCATCATAAGAAGTTAACCTCAGCTTGGGATTGTGAAGCACTTCCACTACCCCACTAGGCTTCAGTTTCAATGAGTGATATTGTTAATTGAATATCAATTAAACATCCCTAATAAAATATTATTTAAAGAAATTATACTAAGAATCATGTAAATACTAAAAACACTCCAGCTTCTTACATATATTTTTTCATATCAATATTAATTTTATATTTATTTTTTCAGAAGTTTTGCATACCTGACTATTAAAGACAGATTGCCAGTAATTCTTGTTAAAGTTATTGATTCTTTATGCAGAAATAAAAATGACATTGCTGAATTTTATGGAGAGGTTAGTATATTTTCATAAGAATACATAAATATTTTTTTAGATTTTCTAATTATTTATATATATATATATATGTGTGTGTGTGTAAAAGTTAAAATACATATTGCTTTTAATATTTGTTTTAAATGTTTAACTTTCGATTAATTACAGAATCATGTTTTTATGACATTAATTTGCTTTTATTAATAGTTATAAAATAAATATTTTTTTAAAATTACTTTTAATTTGATGTTTTATGGGTAAAAAATAATATTTCAATTTATATGAGCTTAAGTTATAATTTACTTTCAAATTTAAATTATTTTTAGAATGCTCCATTTTTATATCTTCAATTTACCCTTTATATTAGTTTAAGTTAAAATGTTTGGTAATTTGTTCTGTCAGCAGAAATGCTCTGTAATTTGTTACTGTCTTAATAATGATTGTTCTTAGATTATTAGAAAAATTTTAAATGATATTCCATCAAAATTCATTTCTTCACAATTTTAAAATTCTTTCTTTGATTGCTTATTATATTTTTAATTTAGATATATTTATTGAATTTTGTATTTATATTTTTATTTCACATTATTAATTTATTGTGTTTTTAAAGGTAACTTAATGCTTTAATCATAGGAAATGAAGTTAATATACTTTTTAGTTATTCAAAACACAGTTTTTTTTGTGCAAAATTATCTTTTATATTACATAAACTATTTTGATTTATGTAATATAATTGTAATTTTATTAATACAGAATTTCGTGAAATAAATAAAAAAAACTGTAAATTGCTGCTGTATTTTCAATTGGCAATTTTTATTTTAAATAATGCATACACATTTTACATTTTGTAAAAATCTGTTTATAATGGTTTATTAGGAATTGAATCAGGAAGATTATTTACAATATGCAAATAGGAATCATTTCCCCTATGAAAATTTCCATTTAGATACTTTAATGCTCAGAATGTCATTTTTTTTAAAAATTATTCTTTATATATAATCAAGCCTATTTTCTAAGTAGTTTGACATATTTAAATTAAGTTTTTGACTTAATTGTGAATTTCCATTACTTTTTGAAACAAATTTGTTATAAAAGTCAGCTTCCATACTCCTCAAAAAATTATATAATGTTAAAATATGTATTATTTTATTAAAAATAATTAATTTTTAATTCATGTTTTATTTTAAACAAGCGAACTATCTATTATATATATATATATATATATATATATATATATATATATAATTTTTTTACCACTATTTTGCATTTAACTTTTCAAATTTAAGAGAAAAGCCTGCAAAAGTTTACATCATTTAAAAAAAATTATAGAAAGATTGATATACAATTCTATTTTGATATTGCTACAATATATTGTAAAATTATTTGTTAATAAATTTAATATTGGTTTCATTTGGATATAACTATAATTTTAAATACTTTTTGTAAGCTAAATTTTGCAAGAGCATTCACTCATTTGGGTACATCTTTTAAAATAATTAGTTTATCATTGCAATTATAAATTTTGTACATTCAAGTCAAGGCAATTATACATATTTTATATAATTTAAGATTACAGAATTTTAGTTTTACTAAATGTATCTGTTCAATAATGAAATTTTTCTGATGCTGAAATAGAAATGATTGTAAAATGTTTTTAAGTTTCCAGGTGAATTCATATTTCATTCTTAATTTTTTTTTTGTTAAATGTTGCTGCAAAATAACTTTCTTTCAAGAATAGTTTAAATCGTTTTTTAATGGTTAATTTTAACTAATTAAAATATTGCAGATTATATATTTTTTGATAATATCAAAGCAAATCTTTTTAGAAAAACAATTTTTATTTAAATTATTATTTCTGTTAAATAAGATCATATTACTTTTTAATTATAAAGCAGATACATTGGCAAAATTTGTCTTATTGCATAAAATATTATGAGAAGGAAGTGTATATATTAATTTAATTGATAAGCATGGTGATTAATATATTTTGATACTTTTCCATTTTGCTGGCAATAAAATTGTCAAATGGTATTGGTTAACTGCTTGGAACGAAATGTCGTAATCTGTTAATTTTTGCCATCAAATCTTTTTATCTTTTGCAGAAATTTTAAATGATATCAATGTTTATACATTCAAATAAAATTTATTATGATTTTTTTTTATCTGCATTCTGCTCTTTATCATAAAAAATATCAGTTCAGGAAGATTTGTGTGTACTAGCAAAATGGAATATGTACTTATATTTTTTCAAAACAAGATATAATATTCCAAGTCTTTTTACCGAAATGTTTTAAAATTTCAGACTGTTACTGAAGAGATAAAAGAAATTATTGGACGTTTATCAGCTCTTCAAAATGAAATGGTTACGAATAAAGTAATTAAGCCAATTTGTGACAATTTTAATGATGTTATGTTGTGGAATAATTATATACAGAAGCAAGAAGATATGCATGGGATTCCACCAACATGGTTTGATTCATCTTGGCTATTTTCTGAGTGTTACTTTTATCGTAGAATAAAACAAGAATTTTTACTTAGGTAACTTTCTCTAGAATTGTTTATATCTATTTTTTATGATATTTTACATAATTATGCAAAACAATTAATAATTTTGTGGAAAAGATTTTAATGTTTTAAAAGTATTTGGTTATTAAATGTTGTATTAAAGCTGGGCAAAGTAAATAGGCAATAAATAAATTTGAATATAAACAGTTTTTCTACGACAAAAATATTTTTGGTCTAATTTTAGTTTATTATAATGTATTCTCATTATTCTCCTTTTTTTTAAATTTAGTTCAATGTTAGAAGATTATGATCCTTTTCATAAACAAAAAGAAGAATCGTTTTTCTCAACCATGGAAGCTGTTTTATTTCTTTGTTCTGCCTCAAATGATACATTATCTGAGTTAAAAAATTCTAATAGTGAAACAGAAAAGTTTACATTTTTCAGGAGATACTTAGAGGTGAGAATAATTGCAATTTTATTAAAATTATTTTTATTTTGCCTTCTATTTTTCTTGAAATTATTTCTCATAACCTATTGGCAGCAAATAAGGCATATATATAATAGTTATGTGATCTATATTGCTTCAATTAGTTAAAAAAACATGATTTATTATCATTTTTTTTTCCTTTTACATTTATGATATAAAATCTTAATATGGTAGACACTTGTTTATGCAAATTTTTAAGGACTGAAAAAATGGTAATTGCAAATGATTAATGTACAACTACGGACATCATAGAAGACTCCAGTTTTACAGATAAAAAGAAATAAATTACTAAATGCATTGTATAAGAAATAAATTCAAAATAAAATTCATACTTGGAAACAATATATTCATTTTTTTGATAAAAAATCAAGATAAATAATAATTATTTTTTTCTATTTCAGACATACATATTTTTATGTAAGAAAACATTTTATTGTATTTAAAAAAGTACTTTAATCTTGTTATCCATTTGTTTGCTTTGCAGTCACAATATTACATTTCTTTTTGAAAGATCTTTTTCATTTTCATTCATTAAGCTCTCAACTATCAGAACATCTGATATATTTTGCATACAAATTTTATTTAAGCCCAAATTTAAAATTTCCCGAAATAAAAATTTGTACAGCAGTGGGTTTCATTATTGAAATTTACAGATAAGTAAATCATTTTCCGTCAAGTCGTCAACTAGATATTTTTGTCTTTCTTCAGTTATGGAGGATTCTTTAATAAAAGTCTGCATTTCAAAATGTAAGGATACTTTTTTCTGCAATATTATTCTATGTACAGATTAATTTGTGCATTGTTCCTAGAATGTTTTTTCCAAGCCATGATCACTCCTTGAGAAAATATCTTGTGATATTTGCACTTGAAGCTATTGATTATGTTCTAATTCTTTGACTGTAAAGTAGCAGTTAAATAAGATATTAGAAATTCCATAAATACGGCATGGAGAAACAGGGATTTCAACATCACTAGCACAGTTAGTTATTCAAAATTTAATGGATTTAAAACTCTCCTTAAAAACATTGATTCAAATTTTCAACTAAATAAAAAAAATGTAAAAAATCAGATAAAAAATAAGTGCAAATGAAAGTTGCATAAAATAAGTTCACAAAGAATTTCGTATGTGGGAATTGAAATTATCATTGGGTCTAAAGGCCATGTGAGGGACCAACTAGTAATTCATAAACACAAGTATTTATTGTTGATTTACTTAATCAATAATTAGCTGTAAAATAGATTTCTAAAAATGGAATTTTAATTTATTACAAAATATTTTATAATAATTTATTTATTTAATAATTTATTTAAAAATATGATACAAAATAATTTATTTAAAAATATGTCTGTCTTATCATAAGATCTTTTATTTGCAATTTTAATATTTTAAATTGCATGAAACTTTGACTTTTATAGTTGCATAATTACTACTTTAATTATTGAATAAAAAGTACAATTGCAAACCAAAAATTTTTTTTTATTATCTAAATCACAAGATGTGTTATATTTAGAAATTTTATAAATGCTCATTATTATGTGTTCTTGTCTTTAAAAAATTATTATATTGATAAAGTAGTTGATTTTTAAAAATGTATTTAAATGACATCTATTTATACTGGTAAAAATTCAAAAGAAAAATTTCTAAAATGTACACATTTATATTTTGAGCACATTTTCTGTGTTTGCACTTATTATTTTAATAAAAGTAGGCCATTTGATCAATTAAGATTATACTTTATTAAAATGAGTGAGAGAAATAATGTATTCTTGTACAATATTTCAACTTTGAAATACTGATTATAATAATTTTCATCATGTTTAATGTTATAGAAGAAACTCCAGAGATTTGATGACTCAGATTAAGAACTATTCCTTTTTTACTCATTTTTATTTAAAGGAAAATATATTCAATAAAATAGCATTATTTTTTACTTATAAACTACTATAGCAAAATATATATTTATCTTGAAGTTTATATATATTTACAATTTTAAGATAAGCATCTTGAAATTATAAATAAAAACAATGTCATTTTACTTACAAGTAAATATAATTCTAATTCTTTATTATTGCAAAGCAACTGAGAACAATTGCTTATCAAAAACAAGTTGTTAAGTGTTCTGAATTTCCTATTCATATTTTTTAATTGAAAATTCGATAAAAAATAAATAAAACTATTACTGGAGTAAGCCCTGAATAAAATAATTTGTATAGGAAGTAAGACAAATATTTTAATATTGAATTTTTTTCATTTAATTAATAAAATAAAAATTTATACTAATCAATTTAGTAGTTTGACAGCAAAACTGAGAATTAATTCTCCCAAGTCTAATTTAACTTTTCTCAGAAAGTGTGTGACATTCAATAAGTTTATGATTATTCTGATTAACAATTTTCAAATTATTTTAGATTTCATTATGGGGAAACAAGTGGGATTTGTCCTTAACAGCTGGAAAAGAAAATATTGAACAATCTAATCCAGGATCAGATCTTGAAGGACTGAGAAAAAATATAATTGTGAATGATACAGAAGTTGTATTTAAACTACTTCTGGATGCTAATAAAAATACTGGAAACCTTACTATTGACTACATTTTGGATAATGCTGGATTTGAGTTATTTTGTGATCTTTGTTTCTTAAAATTTCTAATAGATTCAAAATTAGCAACAAAGATTAACATTTATACAAAAGTAATGCCCTGGTTTATATCTGATACTTTAAAGAAAGATATTGATTGGCTACTGAAAACTCTATCTCAGAGTAATTATGAGAGTCTTGTCAAATTCAGCCAAGATTGTTCAACAAGAATTGAATCTGGAGAAATTAAAATTATTCAGAACAACTTCTGGACTCTTCCTCATGATTACAGTGAAATGCAAGAAGTTGATCCTCAGTTGTATAAAAGGTTATCTAAAAGTGATTTGATTATTTTCAAAGGAGACTTGAATTATCGTAAACTGGCTGGCGATCGACAGTGGGAAGAAACAACGACATTCATGGAAGCTTTAAATGGATTTTTACCAACAAATTTACTTAGTTTACGTACTATTAAATCAAATGTTATTGTTGGATTAAAATCTGGGACCAGTGAAGCTTTGTCGAAATTATCTCAAAATTGGAAATTTACTGGCGATTATGCTGTTATTCAATGGTGTAAAAAATATATATAATGTATTTTTTCAAAGTATTTTGCTTTAAATAAAAATATTAATCCAAATATACATTTTTCTAATAATATAATAATTTTACTTTTATTTATAAAAAGATACTCTTATTTTAAGTTGATGTAAGAAACCTCAATCTATGATTTTCTAAACTGATGCATGGTTTTCAACAATGGTCATGGAATATTTGGTCCGGTAAAGCCACTGTTTGATTTTTAAAACTGTTTAATCTTATAATGATAGTAATTTAAAGAATAAATTACTTTCTTAAAAACAATTTAATATTAATAGATTTTTATTTCACAGCATTTTTAATAATTTTAATCTCTACATTATTTTATTTATCTTACTCTGAGCATTTTGAATTTATTTACTATTGATTATTTTTGTGCATGTGTAATAGTACCTCAAAATATTGTTCGTTAAATAATAGAAATTCAACATTTTTGAAATTATTATAAAATACTTAAGAAATAAATTTTAAAAAAATGTTGCCTACATTTCTTTCCAAAAATATTTTGGACTAATAGTTTCAAATATTTCTAGATGTTAATCCAGAGTAAAATCTAAATAATTTTTCTCATAAATGTCTCAAACTGAGTTGGAAGAGATAAGATAATTCTGTTTCACACCATTTTTTTTTAAGATTAAATCTTATGCTCAAATAGTATTTTTTAAATTGAATTTTTATTGCAAAAGGTTTTATATATATTAGAATATTTTTCATAATGTTATTATGTATGATAAAAAAAAAAAACTTTTTTTGATTTGAATTTAATGCATTACAATAACCAATTCTATTCTAAAAAAAAAACTGAATAAGGAATAAACAAAATTGTTTTTTAAATTTTTTGTCCTTTTACAGCCAATGTTAATTCTTGTATATTTTTACGCCACATGTAATAAATGCAAAGTAAAGAGATATTATATTGCTAAAGTAATTTTTATACAAATATATAAAAGTATCATATTAGACATTTCATCTAATATGCCACCTTTAATATAGAACCTAGGAAACTAATTTAAATTTTTTTCTTTTGTGAAAATTGATTTAATTTATTAGTACTTTACACATTATCTTTGATATGAAACAGTCTTGTCTTTAGCTATAATTCATACCGTGCTTACTTTTCATAGATATATTTTGGAATGTTTATGAATTAAATTGTATATAGATTAAAGCTCTAATTCCATTTTTAACATCTGAATTTCCCATCAAAGAGGAAAACAATAAATACTGACTACCAGAACAGTCTTGTTAAAAATTCCAGAGAAATTATCATCAATACTGTATAGCTTAAATGATGTGTGATTGAGTTTCAAAATATATTTTGAAAATTCTTAAAAAGAATTTTTGAAAATTGAATTTCTTAATTGACTCAGTAATAATTAGAAAACATGCTATGGAAGCACAGGACACCAGGAGGGTCACAACTTATTAAAAAGAATCATAATGTTGCATCTCGGAAAAGCTATAAGTTATGCTATAAAAATTAAATATAAAAGAATAGCAGTTACTCTATTTGTTTACTTTTCATATCCATAGCTTTAATTTCACAATGATTACAATACTCAATACTATACATGATACATATGTCATATCAATGATACCAATATTAAACATCTTTTTACTGTTTTTTTTTAAATCAAGAGTGATATTGCTTGTTGGAAGGCCTGCCGTTTAAAATCAATAAACTGGCAGACCTTCACGCAAGAAAAACCTTGCCCCTATATATATATTCAAACACTGGATTTTGGGTGACTAATCCTATGCCATATTTTGCTATTCATTTATTGTTACCTTGTAAGAACCTATAAACTAAGTAGTATTATTCATGCCAACAAATGTAGGTAGACCCAAATAGAGAGGGCATTTTCTCATTAAAAACTTTTTTCACACCATGATCTGCATAGAAATCAATAAGTTCAGGCTGCAGATCCTCAGGTATTAATATTGGCAATAATGGTATAAATCAGCATATCATTTTTTTTTTTTTTTGTAAATTTGGGTTCAATTTTTAATGATTATTCTGAAAACTTTGCACATGATCAAAACTCAGCAAAATTACTTTCTGTTTTCCAAATAGAGAATTGACATTGCTTTCAACTGTTTTCCTGACCAAGGCTTTGTTTCATATCTATTTACATTTCCAAATTTCATAAGCAAACTAATACTTTTGCTGTTATATATTTCTCATTCAATTTCTTAAATATATAATCTGATCTCATACGTTTTAATTTTATGAAGTCATGGAATATCTTCATTATCAAAAAATAAATATTTCTTCCAATTATGATAAGTATGTGTATAAAGTTACCTCTTATGTTTTAATAATAATTTTATTAATAAAAGGGTACAATTTTATAATATAAGTGATTTTTTTTAAGTATTGCTATTTTTCATTGAGATATTAGTTCCCTTTGTACAACTATGCATTTTAACACATGTATTTTAAATGTTTTGATACTTTTCTTATAATGTCCACAATCCAGTTAATATTTGGAATAAGGAATTAAGATGTCAGAATTATTGGTAAAAAGATTTTATTTTCTTTAGAGGCAATAAAATTTTGATTAGTTTCTTCTTCCAGAAAAGCTTGGTAATTTCTGAAAACTATGACGTTTGTTTGTAAATAACATTGGATTATGTTAACATTTTTATAATTTTCTATATTTAGTTTTGTTGCCATATTAAATATAAATAACATCCACAATATTGAAGTAAGAAATTTTCATATAGCCTTGAAAATGAAGCATAACAACTTTAACTAAAAAATTTAAATTTTGGAACATAATCTTGAATTATTTTACAGATGAGAGACCAACAATTTAATTCTACACATTTCGTTATTTTATAAACTGTTTAATTTCGGACTTTTTCAAGCAGATAGCTTCTATCTGAAGAAAAGTCAGGCTAATATTTGAGCTAAACTGATAAAGACTGATAAGCTTATCTTAGTTTCTGCATTTTTGCATCAAAGGCAAAAAAATACATTAATAAGTAAAACAAAAATAATAAATCATGCATCTGTTATCCTAAGGTAAGTTTTTCATCAAGTTTGCAGTTTTTTTTTTTCATAAGCTGTTGAGAGACATTTGAATATGTCAGCCATATGAAGTATTCCAGCAATTTACAGCATTTGATAAATAGATTTTCCAACAAGTATAAATTTACACCCATACTGCTTACATAATCTTCCCCTCCCCAGACATTTTTTAAATCAACTATATAAAGATATGGCAGTAAAAATTCAAGCACTGCTAAGATTTTATTAATAATGATTAATATTAACAAAACTTTATAAGCCTATGTGATTAATCAAAGAATTGGATTTCTACCCTGAAGAAATTTAACTAATTAATTTAATGAGATAAAAAATTAATATACTAGTTAAATAGGAATTTATTTCTCTTTCCTGGTTAACAAATTAATATATTAAGATAATCTTTTTTCACTTAAAATTTTAACCATATTCAATATTTTATCCAATTACCTCACAATGTCTCTCACCCCCCCCCCCATGCTTTCAACCACACCAGAATTGTAATCCACATTGCACAAATTTTCCCCATCTTCAGTGTGGACAAAGCTAATTATCTAACCTCTATTTGAGCTAAAGAATTTTTAAAAAGTAAATTTGTTTCCACTCAAAATCACATTAAAAATGATGAGTTCAATAGTTTAATTGCATGCAAGTTTTTAAATTTCTAAGGGTGACTTCAAAACTATTCTAGCCAGACTGTTCTGATAATAAATCTTGCTTCGAAGATGTTAAATTTCAGATTAAACTAGTTGAAAACAAAATTATTTTTACATGAAAATTGAAAGGAAATTTAAACATAATTGAAACCTCCCATTTCAGAAATTTTCAATCTATTCTAAGGAGAAAAATGGCACTCCTGTTGATATGTTAATTAAGATTTAGTGTAATTTTCATCTGTGAATGAAATGAAAGGCACACAAAAGTTAATATGGAATAGGAGTTCATTATTAATTATTTATTCATGAATTAAGCACAAATATTTATTTTCACTGCTGGTAATATTTAAAATTTTTATTCTCTAATGACTAAGCCTTTTATTTAAATTACAATATTTCTAAATGCTATTAATAAAATGTATAATTATTCTCAACATGATACTTTATTATAAATATTATTTTGATTTATTTAATTTTTGTTATTTTTCTATAATAAATAACTGGATTTTATAATTAAAGTGTTCTATAAAAATCAGAAAAGTCAAAGCAACAGTAGCCTGAACAGACAAGAATAATATTATTTTCAACTTGTTTTGTTGTACTTGAGAATTTTTTCCTCTTTAACAACTAAATTTTTATCTTTGCAAATATGTTACCCTTTTAAAAGCTAAAGCTTTAGAAATCATTTAAAAGAAAGTTTTTTCGTTTGATATTTCTTACATGGAAGTATTTGTAAATATCTACCTTCTTAAGAACTTTATTCCTAAAAATAAATGAAATTGTAACATTTTTAAACATATTTTGCATGTAAAAAACATATATAACAATTTTTGCAATACATTTATTTAAACATATTTAAAATTGGCACAATTCTAAATGTTTGATTTTAATACCAACACAAAAACTATAAAGACAATGCATGTTTTAAGAAAAATGACAATTTTATTTAATTATCAAACATTAAGGCAATACATTTCACAGAACAATGCTAAACAAAATTATTAAATCAATCCAGACTACTTTTTGAAAAATCTCTTGTTTTGGTAAACACTTACAAATTAGTGTTTTGACAGAACACAACACTGGTTAAAAAACCACTCACAAAAATTGATATAAGATAAAATATTAGTATGTTCTGCATGAATATTAATTACAATGATTAGTGAAAAATGACTAAAATTTCTTTTAATGCTCAATAAATGAATGTGAGATCTTAATTGTGATTATCAGGTCTAATGACTGTATTCCATGATTGGCAGTTTCAGTGCATTAGGAAACATTTAACATAAAATGATATGGTATTTGTAGAATTAATGTAGAAAACTTAAATTAATTTTTTGCACGAGTAAATTAAGCAAAATAACATTTTACTAAATTAAAAATATAAAAACGAAAAATAATTCAACTTATGAAATGAGAAAATATAATAAAACACACTCATTAACAAATTTAAAAATAATCATCTAAAGTATACAGCACAAAAATACGAACTTTCTAATCAATACTTATAAAAAATATTAAATAATATGATCATGACATATGATTTATTAAAATCATGAATATCAAATATTCATCTTTTAATTTAAAACAATAGATCCACAAACTTCTGAAAATACAAATTTCTGAGAAAACAGAATTTGAATCTACATGATGGCACATCGTTCTTTGAAATCACCCTGTAAAAATTAATAGGAAATAACTAAATTATTTTTTTATCACAAAAAGAAAACTAGATACAAAATGTAATGCTTTAGATGTACACTAAATTTTGAAAGTAAATTGAAAGATAATAAAAATAAAACTTATCTATTAAATTTTAGAATTTGTATAATTTATAATGTTAATTTGTACATTATTAACATTCTCAATAAATTTATATTGTGCCCACTCATTTAATATTTTTACAATACTTGAACAGTGAAAGTGAAATTCATCGAAGTGAAATTGTTATTTTAATTAAATATATTTAAACACAATAAAACTTTTCCAAGCATTTTCATTACAAGATTCAAATATCTCACTATTTTCCAAAATATATATAAGAACAATGATTTGATTTTCTCATACATATTTAAACATGAAAAAGCAAAACTAAATAAAAATATAATAATTTTATTACTATTATTACTAAGGGCATTTATATTCTTTATGATTTCCTCACAGCAGTATACTTTATTCTGCTGTTTACTCATGATAATATCTAATAATACAACAAAGGATTAGTTTTTTCCTAACATATCAAACAATTTTTTTTTCTCAACAATATTTAATTGTTTCTAATAGGTGTTAGTATTAGTGTAAAATACTTGAAAAGCTTTTATTTGCATGCCTACAATTTTTTAAATTATTAGATGAAAAATCATGTTTTATTGTAAGCTTTCAATGAATGAAACTGGATGTGAAATGTAATTTATTGAAAGCTTACAATAAAACATGATTTTTCATCTAATAATTAAAAAAAATTGTAGGTATGCAAATAAAAGCTTTTCAAGTGTTTTACACTAACACGTAAGAACAATTAAATATTGTTGAGAAAAAATATTGTTTGAATAGGAAAAAACTAAGCTTTTGCATTAATATTAGAAATTATCATTTGCGAAATTGAATGTGAAATGTGATGATTATATCTAGATTTTCTAAAATTATGAAATAAATTTCATTGTATTCGTCATATTATACTGAATAAACATACTTGTTGATGATATATTTCTTCGGGTGAATATTCACCAGATTCTAAAACTCTCTGTTCCATTGACCTGAAAAGTTTCTTTGAAGTTTCTCTAATAGCCATTTCCTAAAAAGTGTATATTGTATTAAGTAATTAATATTCATACATTCTTAGCATTACAAATATTAAAAAGGTTAATTTATATATAATAATTATAAAACTATCAATTATATTCCACAGATATATATAGCATACCTCATGAAGTTATATATTTTATCATATTTTAAAATTATAATATTTAAATCAAATAAATACATTAGTGCTTTAAAAAAAATCGTGAATGTGGCACATTTTAGAAAGTTTTGAATTATTTAGTCCATACATTAAAATTGTTTTCTTATCCAGAGTATCAGTGAATTATGAAGTTATTGCATTAAAATCAGAATTTGATTGAAAATAAATTCCTATTTCAGAAGAAAATTATTACTAAAAAACCTGAAATTTTGTATACACAGGATAAAAAATAGAAGTCCAAATGAAAAAAATGATTCAAATTTAGCAAAACATAAGAAATACTGACTTTGTTATTTCTATGGTTAAAAAAAATTATACCATCAGGCAGATGCCTTAAATTATTAAACTATTGGCAAAACTTATCTTCTTTACAACTATTTAATTGAAATTGCTTTTATATAATGTATTTCAATATATATAATAATATTCATACTACTTTGAAATCTTTTTATTTAGAGCCACATTATGAGATGGGCCTTGGCTTGATATACATCACTTCAAAATTTCCCTTGACCTAAGATTTTTAGTTCATTTTAATGATGGTTAAATCTTTAGTTGCATCATCTTTTCTTTTTTATTTTTTCCCCCTAAGTCTTGGAGTCAAGGGTTTCCAGTTAACAAATTTTCTAAGAATATTATTATCATATTCTTTCAATTTGATATTATTTCCCAACCACACTTAACACAGAGATTTAATAAATCAAATGATGTTTATAATTGTGATTCTCTAATGAATTATTTATTTTAATTGACTTGAAAATTCTTTTTAAAATTTTTCTTTAAAAGATTTATAAGTTGCACTCATTTTCCAAAACAGAAATCTCACTATTCTGTTACAACAGATCTGATGAGTTTTATAGATGCTCATTTTAATTTTTTCAGTAAGGACTTTAAATAACAGCATTTATTTCTTTTTGAATCTAGAAATTAATTTCTTCAAAGATATCAGTCATCAATAGTGAAATTAAATATCTTAAAAAATTGTCTTTGCAAAATAATGGTAAAAATTTTTTTATTTGTGTATTAAATAAAACTAACAATAATGAAAATGACTGTCAATTAAAATGCATCTTACCTCGCCATTATTATTGAGAAGAACAGAGCTCATTGTATCGGCAACAAACCATTTCTGGCCTCGCATGACATAATCATTTGGAGGACTGTGTGTAGCATTAGCATCAGAACTCCAAACCTTAGTTAATAAGAATGAAATAAAGCGTTAACAGTATAATGAGCAAAATAACAGAACAGAAATCAATATATTAGAAATAAAAATAAGCAATTTTAAAAAATTCCCCCTCTAGTTAGAAATTAGCATTTAAACTATTTTTAAAAGAAAGAAAACATTAATGCCCATGGTTTGAGGGAAATCCAGTTAACATTATGTGAGGGTACAGTTTTACTTAACTTTTTTTTTTATTTGATCACATAGTTAAATGCCATTTTACAATACTTACTAGAATAGTAATTTAATCAAACATGAATTTTCACCAAAGTTAATTAAAAATGCCATAATTTTAAAAATAAAAGGATACACATTATTTTAAATATTGATATGTTTGATTTTACATTTGTTATTACTGAAGTTACACCCTTTATGATTTAACCCTTTGATGGTTATGAACGAGTTCAGCTAGCAATCGAACCGTGCTTCATAAAGCACGCAAATGAGTTCCGCCCAGGAGCAAGATTTTGATCGAAATGGTTAGTAACGAACACTACTCGCGCAGTGAAATTTTTCCCCAATGCGCGCTGACTTCATTCGCCATAATTATTCTGCACTGATTGTGTTTCAAACGAATGCTACATGCGAAATTTAGTTAGTTTTACTGTCTACAGATGGCAGTATGAGTTCCATGAATTTCTTTGCATAATGAAGGTGGATTTTTTTTTTACCTTGTTCATTTTGTACGTATTTTGGTGCGGTTTTTAAGGTGTTTGTACAGTAAAATGGCTCAAAAGCGAAAGTTAGATAGTTATAATGATGATTATGATACAGAAAACTTACCAAGTTTTGAATCTGATGAAGACTCACAAACAAAAATATTTTTAGGTTATTACTGTATTTATACTGTGCTTCATAAAGTTTTACATTAGTTGTATTTATTTAGTCCTTTCAATTTAATATTTGTCTTATATTTATAATTAACTATTATTATTTATATAATTGGTTATAATTATTTATAATTTACTGTTTAATAATTATTTTAAAGAACGTAAAAACTGTTATTTATGTACTACAAATACTTTAAGACATTTTTAAAAAGCTCGAGGCGAGCTATCTACGACATCGCCAAAGAAAGGTGACATTTTCAGAAGAACGGCGGGGGAAAACAGCCGACACTTTTGACTACTGTTTACTCCTAATGCTGGGCGAATTAAGTAAATGGAAACTGCTCATTTTCATAACCGTCAAAGGGTTAATAGAATCAAAATCTACAGATGCATATTTTTAATATATTTTGGTGTAGCAATTTTAATGACTCATAATAGTGTTATATAAATTTCACACACACACTAATGTAACTTAACAGTTATATTTCATGAAAACTTAATTTTCTCACCTACAATAAAAAATTACAAATTTGTTTCCAATGATTAAATTTTGATTGTATATATTACCACAGTTTAATCTTATGAATTCATAAAAGTACAAATTATAATATTAAAATTTGAAACAACTGGTATAAAATAAAATTTAAATGATTTAACAATTTATCATTTTCATAATAAAAATAATTATTCAAATAGCTGAAATTAATTTATGCTTAAAAATAAATTTTCTTTTTTATAAAATACAATAAAGATATTTATGATAAAACATAACGAGTGGCACTGATTCCATAGCTCTTGTGTAAAACAAATTTAGAAGAATCTATTCAATTAAAAGAACCAACAGAAAATAAACATAAATTAACATACTGTAATATAAGAGTTTGGTTTTATAATAGATGTTCTGTTGAATTTAAAAATGATTTCTTGGTCACCAGTTCTACGGATAAGTTGCCACCCTCCTAAAGGAACTTCCTACAAAAATAAATAAAACACATTAAATAACAATAAAATGAAATAAAAATAATCCTAAGTTATTTATCCCATGAAAAAATTTTAAAATCAATCAAACTTTTAATTTTTTCAATTAGATAATTTAATAAAAATTAAATTTTCTACATTCAATATTAACCACGCATTGTTGTTCAATAATAAAGCTTTAGTGTTATGTAATTAATAAAAATATATGTATATTCAATAGCTACAAAAGTAAATATTGTAAGGAGTGAACACTGCTTGGAATCATCTTATGAAAGTGATATTCCAAGAAAAATGGCATCTAAGTCCTTTTGATGCAGATTTTATTACCTTTATAACTGAAGAAAGCCAAGAATTTATAACTTAACTCAAAAGGTTTTAATATGACACATAAATGCATATTTTAATTTATCAGTTACAATCAAAAATTTTATCATGAATTAAAAAAGCTTTGTATTTATTTTTTTAAATAATATTCTTGAAATTTTCAAAACATTCAACACTGTTTTGCTCATTCCATAAGATAAAAATGTTAACATGAGATAGATGTTTTGCAGCTGGCAAGCTGCAAATATAAAATTAGTTTTCCAAGTGTAAAAAATATGTATATTCTATTGTTAATGTCCAATAAACTATGTTTATACTTCCAAATTTGTGAGATAACATATTTACATAAATTTCAAATTATTTATCCCCACAGTATATTAATGCAAAAATAATAAAAAATACAAAATAGAAGATTGAGAACATTTATAGCATTTGAGACTTCAAATTTATAGAATTTAACCATTTGAGTGTGGCGAAGCACTATCGCACTTCGCTTGTTATGTTATGTTTATATATAAAAAAAACTCTTCTGCACTCAAACAATTAAAAAAACATTCAGTTTTTTAGCAAAAAGGGGGGGGGGGTTTAAATTACTGATATTTGATTATCAAAAACATAAATCATACTTTATCAGAAATTTGCATAAAATAGATTTTTATTATTTTTTAAATACACTGTGAGATTAATGTATATGTCATATACAATATATAGCTGCAATGGGTACAATTAAGTGCAAAGAAATGCAAATCAATTTTTTATGTTTAACAAAGTCACATGTAGGGATTTAAATTCTGCAAAAATTTCAACACTGAAACATTATAACTAAATCTAATAAAAATATGTTTAATGAAAATTATCTTAATACAACCATAAGTCAAATTTTTATACTTTGGTTTTAAATTAAACTTGTAAGCAGAAGTTATGTATGTTATATATTATTTTATACAGTTATTGATTGATCAACTATAACAATGCTTTGAATCCATGAATTTCATTGTGTGAACCAGGGAATAAAATATAATTCAAAATATTAATGAGAACTACACTTGCCTCAATGAAGAATCATGCAATTGTTGGAGACACAGTTGGCTAATTCAATAGGAAAGCCAAGATATATTATTATTGATAATGTGAAATTCAGTCACAAATCAATTAGCTTTTTTTTCAAACTTGGAAAGAGATGTTTTTAAGAGCTTCCTGCATCAGAAGTGCACTGATAAGAGATCAATTTCATACTGTGATTGTGTAAAAATAAATTTTTAGTTATAAGCAGTCTTATTTTTAACCTAGTGTGTGCATAGAAAAATAATGCTTAAACAAATTACTATTATTAAATAATTAAAGATTTGTTTAGAAATATTTTATAGCAAGATACTTATACAATTTATCATTGCACACACAACATGGCCAAGTACATAATCAAACATTTTGTAAGCCATTATAAATAATATTTGAAAGTGTGATACATTAAAATTATTATAATCAGGATATAAATATTTTTGCTTACTGTATTGCCTTTATTATGAAGTTTGATATATTTTCCTTCCATATCATGATCTGCAATTTCTACATCGCTTTTTGCTGAAGCATTAACTTGTATGTCACAGGAAGATTTTTCTCCAGTTTCAAAATGAGCACGCTTTCTTTTAGCAGTTCTAAGAGGAGTTTGGCGAACTGGTGTACCTCGCACTAAACTTTCACCAGATCCACTTTCTTCATGTGAAATATGTAATCTATAAAGTTTGTATCAAAAAGGTTAAACATCTCAATATAACATTAGTACAATAAACAAAACAAGAATGTATAAAGTTTCAGATATTCCATATTTACAAGATAACAACAAAAAATCCAGTAAAAAAAATTACAATACAGAACTATTAGACGTACACAAATTTATATTTTAATAATTGATATATCTCACAATTTATATTACAAGGTTTATTAACATCAAAATGATTTAAGAAAGAAAAATTATTTTAATAAATTAGCAGTATTTTTTCTTCTTAAACTTGAAAAAAATCTAGTAGATAAGCATTTTTAAATATCAGAATGCTTACCACTTGTTAAGCAAAGCACAGCCCGTTAAATTAGATTCTACTATGTTACTGTAACATTTTTCAATTTGTGTATGGTATAACTTCAATTTTAATAGAAATAAAATTTCATGATTATAAGCTAGTACAATTTGCAGCTGTCCATATTTGCAAACATTAAAATATTTCTAACAAATTAATGAATGGATCTACTAATTTAAATTTGCTTGAATGTTTAAAAGTTATTCAAAGGAAGTACAGTTTATATTTACAGTTTAACAACAAATTATAAACCAATTATTTCATTAAAAATCCAAAAATGAATCATTGAAAAACTATGTAATTTATGAATCATATTTCCATGACAGAAAAGTGTACTTATACTATTTTCTAATCTATGTATGTTTGAATAAGTATCTAAGAAACACCATATTATTTTACAAATATTAAGTATACTTTCAATTCCCTTAATTTAGTACATATTCTTTATGGTTGATAGATATATTTTTAATAAACATACAATAATTTTTTTAATAAACATACATACATTTATTCCCATCATCAAAAACTATAACCATAATATTTATTTTTTGTCCATTTTATTCACAGTTTCAATCAATTAACTCTTTCCTGTTATCAGCCATACAACAAATCATTATACAGGTTTAAAAATTTTTTGCATTTTTAGTTTAGATTAGACAAAACTGATTTACTGTTGTTGCTTACTTAAATGCTGATGTAACTTAAAAATGCAGCAACAATTGTTGTGCTTAGAAGTTAGTGTATGCGAATACAAGAAGTTTTCAAAATTTTAAGAATTATGTCACAACCAATCTCATTACAGTAATGTTTAGATTGTGATATGAGGATTTTTAACTTCGCTCAAAAAACCAGCTAAATTTTGCATAAAACTGGTTTCAAATGGTATCTTTGAGCAAATTATTTTTAAAAGTTGATTATAGGCTTAAAATTTTTAAACTGAAAACACTCAACAAATCTTCAAAAAACGGAAATCTATCCCCAAGATGGAAAAATGGCACTATTTTCTACAACTATTATCAACACAAGCTAGTATTAATTGAGAAAATTTTGCTTAAAATTGAAAAAGCGGTACATTTTGGTATGATATACCACAAATTCTATAAATATTTGCAATAAAAAACAAGATAATTATATTTTGTTATAAATGTAAAAATGTGTGTGTGTGAATAAATTAATAATTCCTTTCTTTTCTTATTGTTCCTGAGTATGAAGTGTTTCAATTGCAAAATAAAAATTTTAAAGGTATCCTTAAGAATTTTAATTTAGCATGTAAAATTAATATCATGGTATGAAAATTATATAAGTCTCAATTTATTAAATATTTCGCATTATCTTTAACTAAATCTGCCATGTTAGTTTTATACTAGCCTATTTTTAATTCAGATTAATTCTCATTTGTATTTTTTAAAAAATATTTTTAAGAATTTGACTTTTAACTCATAACCTATTGTAATTAACATATAATTATTTTTACATCAAATAATTTCAAAGATAGTATATAAATTATATAGTCAAAGACAATATACAGTCAATAAGCAAAGTAATACATATTGTGCTACACAAGCCACCATCTCATATTATAAGAAAATTTCTTTGAGCAATAATATAGTGCAAAGAAGAATTGATGAAATGCCTCAAGATGTTCCTGATTTATTGTGTGGATATTTAAAAATATATTAATTTTCTATTCAACTTGATGAGTCAATTTTGCTAGGATTCTCTGGCAAAGTTTAGAATGTTTACTTTTATCATTTGTGTTCAACAAAGAAGGAAGAAATTGTCAAGAATTATTATTTGCAAACTATCTACAAACTGATGCTAAAGGCTAATTGAGCTCCTAATGGAGGGGGATTTTTGAGAAATATTGTATCAGTAGCTACAGATGGTGCTCCAGAGGTTTTCTTGCATATTTAAAAAGGGAGGTGCCAAATGTATTAACCCTTTAAGCAGTCAATTATTTTAACAGAAATGCTTCCAAAAAAGGCATATTTTTTTATTGCATATAAATAAGTATCATACTTAATAGAATAAGAATATTAAGAATTTTTATATTTTATTTTTTTCACTTTTAATGCTTTTTTACAACATTTTCAATTTTACAATTTTGGACAGAAAATTTAAATCGAGGACATGGAACAGGTGAATTTTTCACATCAACCTCGGTAAAAATTCTTGTAAAACTTAAATCTTCATCAGAGCTGAGCTCTCTGGAGTCATCTGAGAAATAATCCAAATAATTAGAAGAAATATCTGTATTAGAATGTAGTTCATCATCTAACAAGAAAGTATTTTCGCCATCTATTCCATCCATAATTTCCGTAAGATTCACAACCACAGAATACAGTAGAAACAAAATTTTTAAGAAAAGTTCCCGCTACAAAGAAAAACCTGGATGAAAAGCATTTCATTTACATGGACAAGCCACACCATCTGTTGAAAAATATTAATACTAAATAGTCTCTTAATAATGAAAAATGCGGTCAAACCAGAAAAGGTAAGGAGAAAATATCGATGCCCGTACACCGTATGGGCAAACTGCTTAAAGGGTTAACAGTACATTGTATTATTTATCATCAACATCTAATTGCCAAAAATTTAAGTGCTCACCTAAATAATTCATTGCAATATGTAATTAAATCTAACAAAATCAAAAGCAATTTATTAAATTATTTAAACAGCTTTATATTGAAAATGAAGAATTTAAAAATTTGCTATTCTATACAGAAGTTTGTTGGTTTTCAAAGGATGCCTGCTTAAATAGATTTTATAAATTGCTTAACTTGTTGCTGATGTTCTTGAAAAATAAAAATGATGCTTTATGATTCAATTTAATTGAATCCAAAAAGTGTTATTGCTTACCTAACTACTTGTTTAAAAAATTTAATGAAAATAATCTTTATGGTGACTTAGCTTCAAGATGATGAAGTAAATTTCATAAAAACAAAATCTGTTATTTCTGCATTTGTGAAAAAGTTAGAACACAGAGAGTTAGTCAGTTCCCAAATTTATCAAGAGCTGAAAATAAGGATGAAGACTTACTTTCTTATCATGAGCTTCATTCAGATTTTATTCCATTATTTAATATTTTAAAAATGAACATACCTGATTGGATTTTGGATCATTTTTCAATTATAAATAACAGAAAATTCCCACAATTAGAAGAACTGATGGAATTACCGTATTTTTCGCCGTATAAGACGCACTTTTTCTCCCCAAAAATCAGGGGGGAAAAGTACCTGCGTCTTATACGGCAAATACAAAAGAACACCATGGCAAGGAATACGAATCAAAGATTCTGTCTTTTCATAAATTTTGTTATTGATGCGAGGAAGAAGAATAACTTTGAAATGAGCCAAACTGGGAACATGGATGAAGTCTCGTTCCGTGCCATCTAATAGAACCGTAGATAACAAAGGAGCCAAAAGCATAACCGTAAAAACCTCAGGGCATGAGAAAACCCACTACTCAGTTGTGCTGTCCTGCTGTGCAGATGGTACCAAACTGCCGCAAATGTCGATCTTTAAAAGGAAAACATTCCCAAAAGAAACAATTCCACGGGGAGTCATCGTGCACGTTATACAGTTGATATAAAATATTTTACTACAGAATTTGGTTCATAATCTTTTTTTTCCTAGATTTGCCTCATTTAAAATTGGGTGCGTCTTATATGGCGAAAAATACGGTAACTATAAATGATGAATCAAAATTTAAATTCAAAAGCAGCTACCAACAATTCAGGCTGTAAAAAGAGGTCCCTACAGCTTATCCTATAAAATATGGACTTTAATTCAAAATGTCTAAATCACATTTATTACATCATATTTAGTGGAATGTGGTTTCAGTGGGGTAACCAATTTAGTAACAAAAAAGATAGAAAGCAATCGTAAATAGTCAATCAAAGAAATTTTATGAACATACATAGAAAGTGGTGGATTCAAAACCAATCATGAGGTAAGTTTAAAAACACTATCTTTAGGTAATACGTATCAAGTAGATGTACTGTTTCTGATAATAAAAGTAAAAAATACTTAATTTCTTTTTTAAATTTAATCAAATTAGAGAAGCATTTATTATATAAATTAGCAAACATTTTGACATAGTTGAATAACTTATTTCAATACTTAAAACAAAAGCAAATAAATTAAAAAAAAAAGTTTCTGATTAGTTTTTCATTTAAAGTGACCAATCAAGAAATGAAAGACAAATTTTTCTTGATAAATAATTCATAAGAATATTTCATGCATATACATACACACAAATGTTTGAACAAGAATTATTTTTCCATTAAGAAGATTGTCAAATAAGAAAGTTGTTTTATAAAATAACTTTCACAGTCATCCATAAAGAAATAATTTGACAAATTATGTAACTCTCAGCACATTTTCAGACATCAATATATGATATCGGAAAGCAGAGATGATAAATTGAAAAGCACAACTCAGTTCACTTTGTAAATCTAGTCCTTATTTCTAGTTATGGGGTAATTTGAGGGCAACATAATATTTAAAATGATTTTCAAATTACTACAAACGCCTATTTCAAGACAAGTGCTAAAGCAGCAAACTGTTACATTTTAACTGTTGTACTTGAGAGCTTGTCTCTAGTCCAAAAAATTAGTGAGAACACTTTCCTCAGAATTTTAACGGCATATGAATCCAAAAATGTTTCTCATTATAATCCTGATATTAGTTTCTGTGCAATTATATGACACATATATTCAATGACATTCAATTTTACCATCAATACTATTCATTTATAAAAACATTTCTACCTGGCTTCTTCTCCTTCCAAAAGTTTTCGGTATGCAGCAATTTCCATATCCAAAGCAACTTTGATACCAAGCAAATCTTGATATTCAGCAAGCTGAATTTGAGCCTCTTCCCTTAACTTTTTATTTTCTTCATCTTTTTCATTCAATTTAATGGCATTCCATTCTCTTTCTTGCTCAATCATCAACTCCAAATCTTTGATTCTGTTTCTTAAACCTTCATTCTAAAAAGATATAACTTTTATTAACTTATACTTTAAAACACGAAAAAGATTAAATTTTTTTTATAAAATACTTAAAGTAACCAACCAATGTCTCAAGTTCAGACACTTTAGATGACAGATATTCAACTTTAGTTTTAACTGAACGTGATTCTTCTTCTTTCCCTTGAGCTGCTTTTATTTTAATTTCACAACTTCTTGATAACTCAGACATCTGCAGAAAAAGAGATAAAAATGGCATTTATTGGTGGAAGATAACATTTTCAAGGGGGAAAAAATTACCAGTTTTGTAATAAGCATTCATGGAAACTAGAAAAAATTTCATAACGTCAATTTTTGCAATATAAATAATAATTATTTTCTAAAGCTTTGAAATAATTTATTCAGCAGTAAGCATCTTAAATTAGAACTGAATATGATGAAAAGGATTCCATCAAAATTATTATTTAAATTACTCATTTTTAAAAATATTTTCCAATACAAATATTTTTTTTATTATATCATAAAATAATTAAAGACTAGATTTATAATCAGTGATTATAAATATCATCACATAATTAAAGCAGTCTTATATAAGGCACTATTGAGAGAGAAAATTTAGTCATATAAATGTCAGACTTGTGTGACTCCCATTTTAAAAACACGAGAAAAATATTGCTGAGTAATTCCATCAAACAATATACATTATGAAATAAACTACAGAATTATTTTCAGCTCATTTTAGTATTTTTAAATATTCTTAACAAAAGGACAAAATTTAAGAAAAAAATGTTACACTGTATATTGAAAAATTAAGGAGCCACTTTTTAACTAAGAAAATGCTTAAATATAAAACCTTTATGTAAGTTTAACAATGATTTGGCTGCACATTGAAATTTTATGCATAAACCTTTTCTGTATACTAAATCTTTTCACTATGCATTTCATGAAAAATAATTTTATATACAAATATACATAACAAAATCTTGAAAATGTTAATTTATGAGAACAATATTTTAAAATAACATGTATTGATGTCTAAAAGAAATTATGAAAAATATTAGCAATATGAAATGAATTTCAGATGAATGACATTTTAGTAATCATATACTTTAATTTTTTATCAAAGGAATTAAGTTACCTCTGAACAAATATACAATGTAACAATGGTTATGGTTTTATCATCATACATTATTCAAATTTCAATTTATTTATCATATTAAAGCAAAGGTACAGAAGTACAGCATATTTTAAACTACCTGTTTCTGATACATTGCTTCCAATTCTTCTTTATTTGCTAACATTTGACTTTCATATTGCTCTCTCAGTTCTCTTAAGGTATCAGCCAACTTTTGATCATAATCTTCTCTAATACTAGCATCAATACCAGAAATTTCAACTGTTTTAAGCATTCTGGAATCAGACAGTTCCTGTAAAGATTTGTTTAAGCTTATTTAAAGAAATTATTTTTTTTATAAGTTTATCTTTTTTAAAATACATATGTTGGACTTAAGTTCACAGATTAGCTGATAATAAATTATATCAACACACAATAAATCAAATGAATATTTACTTAAAAAATCACAATTAATAAAATATAAACCTTTTCATAAACAGTTTCTTTGAAATTCATTTCTTCCTTCATACTTTGCATTTTATTTTCCAGATCGGTGACTCTTAACATGCTAGCATCATATGATTCTCGTATTTCCTTCAGCGTGGCAGCAAGATTTTTTCTTTCATCATCAGCTTCCTAATAAAAAAATGAGGAAAAAATTATTTGTATTGTCTTTATACTGCAAATATTATTTGCATAAATACTACATAAA
>JAPDSC010160857.1:0-10971 GCA_026290005.1 Latrodectus geometricus
ATATATATATATTTGGCAATTGGAAGAATGTAAAACAACACATTTCCAGTAATATTTAACCTATAAGTTTAATTAAAGAATGGGAGACGTTATTAATACAGAACAGCAACATATCTATAGTAAATTAGCATTGAGGAGTTTGAGAGATTGACTCTTTGCTTCAGTGAGGTAGCTTATAGTATATTATTTCTGGTATTAAGAGTACGCCACATATGAGAAACGGCAACTCACAATTTACAATTTTGCTGTTGTCAATGATACATATAACCCCCCACGTTAGTTTCCCCCACATCGTTAGGTTTTATTTGGTATGCTTGACGGGGTTGGGTACAAATTTCAAGTGATGGGAGGAAATATGCCTGCTCAACACAGCTTGAATGTCTGTTAATTATTTCAGTATGTAAGGAGGTTTCAATCTGTCTATACTAACTGACAACTCCTTCCCATTATTTAAGAGTTTGAAAAGTTTAACACTTAAGTTTATAAGTTAAGACCTCGTGCAGAGATTTCAACCCTTTTCTAATAATGTCCGATCTCAGAAAAACATGGGTGCATGCAACTAATTTTTACTCACAAAAATTACATGTCACCCGTAATGTTGGGTTGTCAGAGGTGAAAGCTGTTGCATTACTTCCCTGATCTTTGACCGTCTCAGCGTCCATGACGTATCTGGTACGTAGCAATAAACTGGTCCAAAATTAGCCATGACGGCAGAGATATATCAGAACTTTCTTGTTCAAAAGCAATATGCGACGGCAGTGATACCTCGCAGAAATTTCCCTGAAAGCGTCCAGGACGTATATTTCCACATAGTAGGAACCACTTATTTTTATTTTCCTCCTAATCGGTGGTTTCATTGATCGGTCTAAATCACTCGAGCCACACTCCTTGGAAACGTTTCTTTGAAACCTATAAATAATTGGTGTAAAACCTGAATTTTACACCAAGGACCTAAAAAAATGATTATTTTTTTCGCCAAGATTCAACTTTAAAATTTAATAATCTATAAATGTGCTACTTGATAAATAAAATGCAAGTTCATACAGTACACATTATTTTTTATTTTAGTTCCTAAGCTAATTGAATTAGGTGATTTTATTACACAAAAGTTTTAAATTTCTAACACACTTGCCTTCTTTTCTAAGTTAAATTTTGATAATTTATATTTTCCTTTTTATACTAATTATTCCATACATTTTAGCTAAATTAATTCAGTTTTTATTGTTTTTGACTGCATTTTTTATCAAATAGTTATTACTCAAATAAATAAATAAATTTCTTAAATGGAAATTGTTTAATTTCCAGTCAAAATAACTCATGACTGTAATAGTAAAATTGTTCAATTCGTATGTTTTTTTTATAGTTCAATTACATCAATCGTTCGTCTTCATGTTACGTATCCTCTGAGCTTATAGGCAACCCTCCAAATCTGCTATTAGTATTAATTGCTAAATAGAAGTATATATTTTTCAAATCACAATGAGGTTTATCAAAATGTTTAACTCCAAGAATTGAGAAAAATGTATTTCCAGATGAAAGGAAATATATAACAAGGACGGCAATAGTCTCTCTCTCAAATAATGTTAAGCGATTAGGAAACATTTCTTTAAAAAATATTGTCACATTTATTGAAAAAATTTAATTTAAACTCCTTTGAGTTCCAAATTTATTTTCGATTACACTAGATTGCTTCAAAATAATAGATTATTTTGAGTTAATGAGAATAAGTATATTGAATAACTAACAAATAATGTTTTTAATGCAATTTATACTTTGTTAATTTAATAAATATCTTGTTATAAATATCTAAATAATATCTTTAATAAAAAAGAAACAAATTGTAAAAGTAACAAATTCTTTTATAAAATTGTTTTAGGATGTAAATACATAAGAAATACCATAATTAAGAAAGTACATAACCAGCAAATATAACTATGTGTTAAAATTTCCGTAATAAACATTTCCAAATATAAGATGAAAATAATTTTTTAGATATACTATAAACCAAGAATTTCTCAAAATATTACACATATATATGTAGATTGTTATGCAAGTTTACTAATGTTATGTCTAATTGTTTAAACGCAAAACATTTAGATAAATAAATCAAAAAGCTTTAATTTTTTTAAAAAATAATATTAGAAAAACTTGAAAAATACAACTAGGCTTTTGGTTTTCATGAAAAACTTACCACATTGATTAATATATAGAAAAATGTTCATATAAAATAAATATTTGTTTGTGTTAAGAAAAATATAATGTGAGAAAATGTATTTTTACTACCATTATTTTATTATTCTGTAATAAAAATTTCAAAAACTTTACAGTCTCATTCAAAAAAGGAAATTTTTACTGTACAAAAATAATAAATATACAAAACAATGTGAAGCAATAAATCTAAATGCATGTACTATTTATAAAACAAGCAATTTTCTTAATTAAATTGCGTAAAAAATCAAAAACATAATAATTTGAGGATACCACTTTTCTTTAAACTTCATATTATTCACCAAGTCAACCTAAAAACACTAAGGAATTTCTTCAATGAATTTCAATTACACAAAAAAGTTATATAATATTAATTTTTGCTTTTTAACTTTTATATAAAAATAAGATATACGCGAGCGTTTTAGTTTTATCCACACTTTTATCGGAATGTAATATTCTTTCTGGAAAATTTGTAAACACATCAAACCTAGATAGAGTTGTTAGGGGTAAGTGACATCCCCTCACTCTAAATTGAGTGATGTGACACTTTTTAGGGTGGTAGGAAATGTTCCCAATGAGAATGATAAACAGTCGATGATTTTTATATTGTTTAGGAAAATGGTTATGGGATGAAAAAGTAGTTTATCTGCTTTTAAATAGGAAACATTTTTCACAGATAGTTGAAATTTTCTGTTAAGTCGATAGAAACAGGCAACAGGACCAGAGCTTTTTTTTTTTTTTCTGACAAAGAAATTCACCTGGAAGACATATGGAAGTTCCATAAGTTATCTCTGAAGTTGTTGTGTTCAAATCTTATATTCATGTAGCTCGAATCCCTAGCAGAAAAGTTTGTAGAACAGTAATTCACTGAACACTGCAATAAACTATTATATCTGCCTCCATTTTCCGATGGATTTCTCAACTTGATCATTTGCAGGTGGAAATTAAGGAGTTGTAGAACAAAAACCTTCATTAGAGCATCGAAAAGGAATAACTAGAAATGTTTTTCTTGGTATGTTGCAAATTTGAGATGTGTACCAAACCTCTAGATCCAGCCAAAACAAAATGTTCTTTTTACAGTTTCTGAGGACATTTCTATTAGTTGAAATGCCTCATTTAGAGAACAGATCAACACAAGTAAGACAATAACAAAAATGCTCTTATGGAGGAAGTGGTACTACAATGTCAATATGAGCATTCTGAAAGCGAGAATTAGATGGTATAAACATTCCAACCTTACTTCTTGCCAAGATACTTGTACTCTTTACACTGTAACCAATATCAAAGATTCTAACACTCCTGGGTGAGAAAGTGAGTGTAAATAGATAAAACTTTATAGTGTGAAAACTTCATGCACATATGGAATAATGAGCTCGTCTGACACATCACAATGGAGGTTGACTGGTGGTTAATCCATTGGAAGTCACTGTAGTCTCAAGGAAGTTGAAGAAGCTTTAGTTGCCATGTCTTGTATTTGGATATCTCTCAGTTGCTCCTATGCCATCTTTTGAAAATCAACAGCAGCTGGTGTATTAATAATTGAAATTTTTACACGAGATAGAGCATCAGCAAATATATTTTAGAACCTTTTAAATAGCTAATATCTGTTGTAAATTGACCTATCAGATCTCTGTCGTGTCTGCAGAGGAGAACATTTATCTCCTCTCTGTTTAAATGCATATGACAAAGGCTAATGATCAGTGGGCAACGTAAAGTTTCAACCTTCTACCGTATGTCTAAGGTAATTAATTGCCACATAGGCACCCAGAAATTCCTTATCATAAGCACTGTATCTATGTTGGGCTGGAGAGAGAGTCTTTGAGAAAAAGCTGAAAGTTGCCAGCATTTAGATACCTGCTGATGAAGAGCAACACCAACCGCAGTATCTTTTACAATGTCAAGTAGTGCAGCAGCTACTGGATCGCCCAGAATTGTGGCCTTTTCTAAATCTCTTTTCCATTTCTTAAAAAGCTGAAAATACCTATTCTGAAAAGATGATAATTATTCGATCATTCTTTCTACACTCTGTAGATAGGCATTCAAAGCTGCTTGTGTTCTGGCAGCATAAGGTATAAGTCTTCTACAAAAATTGAAAATTGTGAAGAATCTACAAAACTTTTTTATGGTTTTTGGTCTCAGAAAGTCCAAAACAGCTGCAACTATTTCTGTAAGAGGAGAAATGCCCTTGGCCGGCACAAATTCTGCAAGAAATTTCACATGTGGTTCTCCTAGAACACATTTCGAGACACTGAGAATCACACGATATTCTTCAAATCTCTGGAACACTTGTTTAAAAAGGTAAAAGTGTTGGTCCTCATTTTCTAAAGCAATCAGAACATAATTGAAGTATGCTACACATAAATCCATACCTCTGAAGATATAATGGAGAATTGTCTGATACGTGGCAGCAGCATTTGACAGTCCAAATGACATGTAGAGAAATTCAAAACGTCCAAACGGCGTTGTAACAGCAATTTTAAGAATATCCTACTCCTGTATTGGAATCTGGTAATAAACTTTTACTAAATGTAAGAGTGAAAAACTAATACGACTAATTCAATTATCTTCTTTTTCTGTAGCTCCTGTAAATATACATGGGTATCGATGTATATCGGGGGGGGGGGGGTAAATATACATGGTATGTAATACTATTGCGTTTCCTATAATCATCGCAAGGGCAGCAATCACCATTCATTTTAGGCACCATTTCTTTTTAGGAAAATTCCTGTGTCCATGAAATATTGGAACTTTTGTTTGGCCACCTATAGCATGTCTGGATTAATATGCCTTCGTGTAGAGAAAACTGGTAGTCCATTACTTAAGGTCATGTGGCATACTTCATGTTTTACTTGCCTTGGGGTCGAAACAACTTTAGTAAGTTTAGGAAATCTAGCAAGCAGCTAGTGAAACTTTGAATCAAAATAAGCTACAAAATGTTTCCCTTGCCGTATTGCTCACTGAGACTGCAAGTTCATTACAGAATCTTACAGGCACCGTTAACCAATATAAGCTGATATCGATAGTGGGTAAAATATTATCTCCAATAATCGGTTACGATACAGAGGCGATGGTAAACGACCACTCTTTGTAGGCCAAGATCAAGTGATAACAGCTGTTGGCTTAAAATCGCAATACTCGTTCCGTTTACCACGATCATCTGGAGGGAATCTAGCTGGCAGTGCTTCGATGTCACTGAACAAGGAATCACTGAGACATCGGTAGCAGTATCAATCAGATATTATAAATTAGTAGATTTATTGGAAAGATACAATCGATAAATCTCAGTTTTTCTGCCACGTGCTGGTACGAGTGACGACATTTCTAGTTTTCCAGCTGAACAGAACATGGTTTAATATACCTTTTTGCATATTGGCTATGCTTTTGGTTGGGTCGGCGCTCCATTTTTCCTGTTACACCTTTTTGCATCTTCCTTGAAACATCGATGGTGCAAGCACTGTTCGTGACTCATGGAATCTCCGCTGACTGAGTGGCGGCGGGAACGTCCATGAAAGCTAGAACGTACGCGTGTTTACAGGAGAGACAGGCGTGATGAAAAATCCGTGAAAACAGTTTACAGCTCAGTGTAATCTATTTCCATTGCTTGAAACGATGGCGTATTAAAAGCAGCTGCCAAAATTACATCTACCATTTCAGATAACTTTTCACTTTGACATCAGAAATACCAATATTTTGTTGCATGTTGATTGGAAGAAGTAGTAGGGAAAGGGAATTTTGCAAGTTATCGGGAATCCGGTTACCAGTCTTGCTTTTCAATTTCAACAGAAGAAGTGAGGACTTGCGATCCCCTAGCTGCATTCTAGAAATGAGGTATCGAAAGCGTTGTTCTTCTGAATCAGCATATTGCGAACAGAATCAAGTTCTGAGGGAGGTGTATGAATTCTCAGTCATAGGCCTTAGAATAAAATTTCCCACAGTTGACAATTCTTCAGACTGTAATGCAGAGATGACATTAAGAATTTTTTAATCTCAGCAGTAATTCCAGTCAGCGTAAATTGGATTTACATCAGCTCAAACCAAATCTCTGGATTTGCCCGCCAAATCGGTGGAGCATTTATGGCTATTATGCCGGACAATTCATTTTCGTCTCGAGCCATCATAAATTTCAGCAGTAAGCAAGATAATCGTTACGTACGGTGTATCAAGCAGTATAAGTAAATTCTATAACATCAAAAATTCTTTTGGGGGCAGAAATTAGCAGCAGAAAGTAGCTTAAAATTGACGTTTTTTTATGTTCTCAAAAAATTATTCTCATGAATATTTACACGATAAAATTTAATTAAACAATAAGAAGACAGATTTATGAGGTTAATTACTCAGTTTAAGACTTGCTAGAGGGATTAGTAATGCTTATTAGGAATGTATGTGCTTTCTCATTAATAAATTTGACAAGCATCCCGTAATTATGTGTAAATAATATTTTGCAATGATAATGGTAAAATAATGTTAAAGCATTAAACTACAAGAAAATTTAAATCTATTTTTAAAAAAAAATCTTCAAAAATTACTCAATGTGTTCCCGGTAACATTATTTTTCATACAACAAAAATAATTCTACAGTTAGAATAATAAGTAATAGAGATAACAACTCCGGAAGAAAACAAGGCATCTAATTGAAGATAAAGTCTGACAACTCAAAAGAAAGTAGACTTCCAGAAAACTCTTAAAATAACAGAACAAAGAATGAAAAATATTGTTTCTAACAAAACATAGTCAGACATGTTCCAAGTAATTATATTAAAGGGCTGAAAGTTATTATTTATATTATGTAGAAAGTAATTAATATTCTTCAAAAGTTATTGCAGGAAAAATATTTATAATGCAAATAAATAAAAAATAATGATATTTTTGAAAGATGAATGTTATTAAATATGAATTTAATTTTATGAAAATTGTAAAAGTATTATGTTCTTTTTTTTTTCAATGAATACATTATTGTTTTATGTGTTTCACTAGCAGATACGCAATTTACATTATATAACATTGTTTAAAAAAGTAGATAATTAGTTTACATTATTTATGATATGTATTCCATATGCCCTATTTTCTGAAAATAAAGTAGTATTATGTTATAATTTCAACTATCAATTATTTAGGTAAAATATAAATAGTAATATGTAATTATTTGGAAAAAATAAAAACATTAAAATATTTGTGAGGTATTCCATTAGTTTTCAGGCTCAAGTAAATGCTATAACCGCTTTTTTTTTTTAATTTATTAATTGGACGTAAGGGTAAGCGAATTTTCTTATTTAGACTTCTCAAACTTAATTTATTGATTTTAATTTACATAATACAAATAGTGTTATATATAATTCATTATTTTAATTATTTACTAAAATTCACTATTTTTTTGGTTTTCAATATTAAACTATTTATAATTTCTAAAAGCTATTATCACTTGATCAGCTTCCATTTCAACTGCTAATGTGTATTTATCAGGTATTGCAAACTAACATATTTTAAATTTAAAATTACATTTACAAAATATTATATCAAGATTCAGTTTTAATAATTAAGTTTTTATTGATTATTTTCTCATTGATCTCTATACATTTTTTTTTACCAAATTTCAGTTTGAAATTATCATCTCTTTAAGTTTACAAATGCTACACATTTAATTTTTGCTCCAAGTATAATTAAAATAAAATATATTAGTTTAAAATTTAGAATAGTATATTTATTCTGTTTGCATTTGTTTCTGATTTTATTAATTTAATATTATACATTCTGTTGGAACTTTTTAAATGTAACTTTATGGGTGAACTTGTTTAAAGTGTTATTTTATTTTATAAAAATATTCATTCACTGAAACTAAAATATACTATAAAGTCCTATTTCCGCTATTTCTGAGGTAGTACAAGTTTAATTTAATTTTGAAATATTTAAACTGATTTGAATATGTTTTCATTGTAACATTTCAGATTAATGTTTCGTTTCTGTACTTGGATTAATTGGAATTGTGTAATAAATATTTATAACGGTTTACGATTTAAAGTATAATTTTTTATTTGAATATTTGTTATTAATAAAAATATTTTTGTCAATTTTTATTGATAAATAATTATTTTTTTACAATTGATACAGATTTTTTACATAATTTACACTTAATAAAATAGTTTTGAACATTTTTCTTGGTTCAAGTGATACAAATATTTTTAAACTTGAAATTTCTAAATACTTGCTATCTAGAAATCTTCCTCCTCTATTTTTCCTTCAGTACCTTCAGTATTTTACTTGCGCGTGAGGATTAAGTACTTGAAGCTTAATCCTATCAGAGGGGAAAACCGGAAATTGAGGAAAAGAATACATACAAATCTACTTTTGTTTTCGTTCTTCAGATTGGACTCGATAGTCTTTATTTCCTTATCTTGCCATATAAGTGATTCTTACAAGCTCATTTACTCCTCTTCTACTATGTTTTATTATGTCTCTATAAATGAGGGACAATGTGATTATATAATAATTTCGGTCATGAAAGCATGTCTTTTGTGCACATAATAATAATTTCTTTATTGGGCATCTTAAATTTCACTGCAATAAAAAAGAATCTATTAAATAAAAGTTTAATTCAGATCTAATTACTAGCTTTTAAATATTCTTAAAACTATGGAACATTTTAACCTATTTTAGCAGTCAGTAACGTCCTTTAAACATCATTACAAACTAAAACACTTTTAATTGTTTAATAATTCACAAAAAGGACGTTTTTATATGTATTGAAGCTAACGAAAGTAATTTTATTTAAATGTATTGTAAAAATACAAATTTTAAACAAATGCTAATTTATATTAAATTTCCATAGGAATAAATCACAATTTTATTTGAAAATATTTGTACATTTTTTCTTGAATATTTTAACTATGTTATTGTAATATTTAAAGTGAGATTTTATTTTTCTGAAAATGCATTTGTAATAGATTTCAAGAGAGATCCAGTATCTAAAATAAAATAGCATGATTTGCATTTAGTATAATGAAGAAAATTTGATTAAAACTCATTTTATTGAACTTATATGTAGATAACCGTCATGCATTTGTTAAATGTTATCAAAATTCTGCCGAAGTCATTATATATAACGTATGAAATAGTTCTCATTAAAAATATGTCTAGGAATGTTAAAGGAAATAACAAAAATAAATGAGATCATAAATGTATGCTAAGGAAATAATTTTTAAGTTTATTTTTTGTCAAGATCTTGAGAAACCGAAAATCTGGTACACCGAAAAAACACGTCAAAACTAACTACTTAACAAATGACAAAATGAAATTAGAATTACAGTATACAGGGTTTATGCAATAATACTCAAATTTCTGCATTCAAGCAGTCCTAAGAATAAAAGGGAGACACTATTTAACATTACTTCATACATTATGATTCAATTTTGTAAATTAAGCAAATTGCTTGACTTTCTCAAAATTAAACTTTTAATCACCGTCCTTCATGGATAGCAAAATTTATGCTGTTGTAAAGCATTTTGTAATATCTTTCATTTTGTAATATTTTCATTAAATTTCAAAAGAGCTTTAAATAATGAAGCATACAATAGGAATGCATTAATGAAGGAAAAACATAAAACTAACTCAGTTACAGAAAACGGATATACCACACTAGATACTCACTTGTTAAACTGAGTTATGGTCCAAAATGTAATAGTTCAAAAAAAATATGATCCAGTCAAAATATAATGATGTGATTTTGTTTTGAATTGAGGCAATGCATATTTAATATGAATAGGATGTTACATGATTTACCGATTTTATTTTTATTGCTTAGCAAATGCTTTGTAATTATCAATAGTGAGATATGAGATTTAAAATATATCTTCATACACAAAATTTAATGCAAAAAATCAATTCAAGCAAAATTATGCATAATTAGTTCAAGAACAATAAAATTACATAAAATAACTCTATCGAATAAAAGTTCTACTAGTTTTAATTCTTGGATAATTTTATTAGAATTTTAAATGAATTCATACGAAAATAATTTAATTATTTTAAACATTTTTGGTTATATTATTGAGAAATATAAAACAAGAAAATGTATTTATCACTATAAGAATTTAATAACCTTAAATATTCCAAGTAACTTTATTAACTGTCGAATTATTTTTCTATATATAGACTAAAATAATGAATCCATGCTTACCTGATTTACCATGTTATCAATAGAAATAATAGAGGAAGTCTAGAAAACTACAAAGTTCAGGTAATATAAAAATCGTACATCCAGTTTTTCTGCTTTCACTATCTATATAAAATATTATAAATTACCTGAAAGTTTTTAATATTAATTGAAATCCTTCTTTAGAGTTTTGATATTAAAACATTTATTTGTTGAAATCAAAGTTAAAAATAATTGAAAGTACAGTGTTTTGTTTTTTGTAAATATACTATATACTAAAATGGTATAAGGTAATAAAAAACTTATCCAAAATAAACTAAAATAAAGTGAAAATTGATGATTGATTGATGATTGAAAAATGATTGATAATCCAGTGAAGAACTCAAATAAATAATATTGTTCATGATATTATAATAATTTTTTACTGGTGAAATAAAAAATAGATAAATAAATAAAAAAAACAGTTAAAATATTTTTTCTTTATTTTTCAAGGATAATGGCCATTAATAATTATTAAAAATGTAATACATGTAATATATTTAATTGTAATACAAGTTGCTGTTAAATTAGATTATTAGATTAATCATATCAATAAATTCAGATGTCACAATCTATTA
>JAPDSC010160859.1:1609-17219 GCA_026290005.1 Latrodectus geometricus
ATTATTTGGTATATTTAACTTATTACTTATGTATGATGTAATAGTCCTTATGTAATTTTTCCTTATGAATAATGTAATAGTAAATAAGATTTAGCTAATAGCAATTTACAAATGTGATCTTAGAACAAAATTTTTCCGAAAACACATGAAAAATGTACTTGATTTAGTAGTTTATTTTCTTCGAATGTAGTGGTGTGTATATAAATAAAGAAAATCATACTTTATTGAAATATGAACAATAATGACGAAATATTGTACTATATATTTCTTAATACGTTTTGCAGAAATTAAGGCATATAATTAATTTCAGTGAAAATTAATATTATATCGTATAGGAACTTATTGACAATTTTTTTTATTGAATATTACATGTCTTTGTGCCCTTTTTATTCAGTGATATTAATACATTTAAGCCACTATGTATGAACTAGTTTATATGTGTATTGTATAAAGAAAAAATAGAAAATTTACCAACATTTAATGTTTTGAAATACATTCAAGAAGTGATTTCTACAAATAACAAACTTTCTAACAATTATTAGTTTTTTTATATTAAAATACATCTATAAAATATTCTAAAATAAAATTAATTAGTGCTTTAATTAATTTACAAATTATAGCCTATACGTATGTATGAATAAAACACATAATTTGATTCAATATTCATAAGCATGGCATTAATATCTTTCGTTTACTTTGAATACAGATTGCATCGTGTATTTTTAAATCGATCTTATTGAACACTTCATTTCCACTTGCAATTTTTTTTGTTTGTTATATAAAGAGATTGTATTGAATATCCTTAAGTTTTGTAATCTGATTGACAAAATCATCAACATTTTAAAACCTAATTTTAATGACAACAACATTGAAAAAGTAACAACTACATGGAAAAGCATATGAGAAGTATGCATTGTAATATTCTTGAATTTTGTTGCTCCATGTTATAACAACTCTCCTGAAAGTTATATTATATGCCCCTCAAAATTGTTATCCCTACCTTCTCTAGTGGTCAGCGTACCTGACTAAGGATGGGGAAGAACTGGGTTCGAATCCCGGCTCCAGGAATAAATGCATTTTTCTTTCTCTCTCTGCGTTTCTTTGGCCTTTCTCCTGAGATGATGGATGAATATGGCCTGATCTATAAACGGGTTTGTGGTAGTATGACGTGGGTAATGCTACACGCCTCCGTGACTTGGTTCACAGGTGCCCATCGGGTAACGAAAAATGAGTAGCAATTTCTGGCCTTGTTGTGGTGAAGGGTCAATCACCCAGTGCCCACCATTGGGAAAAAAATTGTTATTCCATGGATAACCCCACTTGTTGCTTCCAGAGACATGTATGTAATAACATATGTGAATGTTACAGTAGGATAACATATTAGAACGTTATTTTTCCATGGATAACCACACTTGTTGCTTCCAGAGACATGTATGTAATAACATATGTGAATGTTACAGTAGGATAACGTATGAGAACGTTATTTTTCCATGGATAATCACACTTGTTGCTTCCAGAGACATGTATGTAATAACATATGTGAATGTTACAGTAGGATAACATATGAGAACATTATTTTTCCATGGAGTAACAGCAAAAGGAATAGGTTATTCCTCCATAAATATGGATTTCTTGTTTCTCGCACTAGATACGGCAAAAATTATTTCAAGAGAAACATTTTGTGGAGCAAACGAAGATATAATCGAGACAAACAGAATAAAGTAATTTTTATAGGTTTGTCCCCATGAACTATTTTTATAAATTATTGTAATCTGCAAATCATTTCACAGTATATTTCATAATTTTTTTAACCCTTCTTTGCATGATTTTTTCTTTATTGGTGAAATAAATCAAATTGATATAATTCATGTTCAAAATTAAAGGAAAAATGGTTAAAAAAATCATAGTATATATTTATAGTATAAATTTAGCAAAAAACAATACGCTAAAAATTTCCATCATCATCCTAAGTTAGATCATTAGCTTAGTACTAAATAGAAATAAAAGAGGAAAATAACAGAAACACGTGTTACAAACCTTTCTTCCACTCATTTTCAATTTTTTAGCAATAGAAACTCTAATATAATAAAACAAAATTATAAACGAAATCCTACGTTTATTGCAACTACAGCAAACAGCGGAATGAGACAACTTTAAGCTCGTTTCACTGATAATGACACTTGTTTATTTTTGACAGCTATGTTTCTTTTTATGCAATGGATATTAAAAAGGTATCCTAACACGATCAACTTAAAGTGAACTTGTTCTCTTATATAATTTTTGGGCATTATAGGTTATGATGGAAATTTCCACCATTATGCAAAGAAGGGTTAAATTTCATTTTTTAACTTTTTAAAACTTAAATTGACCCATGAGAGTGCACATACGCAAAATAATCTCCACAAAAGTTTATATAAGATTTTCGTTTAAACTGCAATTTTTTTTTTCAGTTCCATCACAAAAGAGGAAGAAGGAAGAAAGTGTATCAGTCAAAACTCCTATCGAAAAATCTTTACAAGAATTAAAAAATTATCAGAACTTTCATTTGAAAAGATTAGAGCGAGAAATGGAAGAAAAATTTATTGGCATGGAACATGCTCTGGAGAAGGTAAAAATAACGCTTTAACAATATCCTTAGTTATTTTATTAATGGTTTTTTTAATGGTAATTCAGTGATATTATTATATCGAATTAATGTCGAGTTTTATATAGAGCTTCAATCATAGTAGAGCATCCAATGTAGTAAAAACTTTTATTTTTCATGAATATTTAAAAATTAAGTTTTTTTAACAATTATATTTGATTTTCACTATTAAAGTTTACAAACGGGTACCCTTTGATATTTTGTTGCCGAGATATGAGTAACAAAATGGCAGCCAAGCATAATCTAAACCAGAGTTCCCCAAACTTTTTTGTGTCGTAGACCCCACGCCATGTTTTTCCGTGTTGGGTAGACCCCTACTTACCTGATATTGATTTCCTGTAAATTTCTAACTGTAGTGAAGTTTAGTGTCAAAAACTTAAAGTAAAAACACATGTTAATTTATACATTTATTAATTGAATTTAAATTAAAACTACTTAAAATAAAATTTTGTATCTGTTATGTAAAATATACGTAACATTAAATAAACATAAAATAAAGATATCAAGATATAAATATATAAAAAGATATAAACATAAAATAAAGTTGAATAAAGATAAACGTACTTGTCCCACATTCGTATTTATAGAGTGACGAATTGAACAAGTCAGTGCAAGGTAGTGAAGCTCTGAGACTACGACTCTCATGTTTTTACAAGTTCAAAATGTATTGCGACCACAAAGCGAATACCAACATCCTACAACTTACACAATTTTATAAACATATATAATAAATTTTTTACTTCATAGGTACTTTTATAAATAATGTATATGTTTTGATATTATAACATAGTATGATGTAAGTAAATAGGTACTATCAGTGTACGTGTTGAGATCCACTATCATGGACCCCCAAATTTTTTTTCGCTGACGTAGACCCCTTGCAGGTTGTCATAGACCCCTAGGGGTCGATATAGACCACTTTGGGAATCACTGATCTAAACTAAGATAAAAAAAATGACAGGATTACTAATAATTAAATTTATATCGCCAAACTAAGAGGTATACTTTTCTACACCGAACCCAACTTTTTGAGGGTTCGGTGTGGAACCAACAATTTTTTTTTAATGAAATTTTTCCCTTGCATTCAAACACTTTGATGGGGAAAAAAAAGTAAGTCCAACTTAAAATTTTATATGTGGTGTCAAGTAAAAGAAATAATTAAATGCAGAACACTCGATTATAAGAAAAAAATTATAATCACAGTTTTAGTAAAAGATTTACTAATTAAGATTTATTTTCACAACTATTAGAATTTTAAATTTATAATTTACACAATCTGTAATTTTTAATATTATACATTTAGATAATAGGCATTGAAACGTTAAGAGTCGATGTGCTCTTGTCTCATATATGCATATAAACAAATATAATTGGAGCAGATTGTGTTCACGTTGTAGTGTTATTATCTAACAAAATTGTTGTTAAGAGGTAAAACAGTGCACAATTTAAGGCCTTTGTCATTTTTGTTATAAGACATTTAATCTGAAAATTAATTATAAGTGAGTAATCCGTTAAATATGATGCATTAACTAAGTTAAAACTTTGTGCCGCTTCTAATTTAAGATAGTATCTATATGAAAATGAAGATGTAATCAAGATTATTTGGGGCAATTTATAAACTAATTTATGTTATATTTGACTAAAAAATCTATAGCCATGAAGACTTGTTTGTGTTTTTGTCACTTGTGGATGATGAGCAGTTGAACGTTTTACCATCAATGATCCAAAACATAGAAAATGTCATATGATTAGTTCACGGGATAAAAGACCATAAGACTCGGATTAAAACAGCTGATTGATACTTTTTGTTATTGAAAAAAATTTCATAACTTATATTATTTTTATTGACATTAGATAACTGGTTATACCAATGATTAACAACAGAACGCTTTTATGAAGGATTTCGTCTTAACGACTGTTTTGTCTCATGCGGTAGCTGAAATAGGCATCGATATATTTCTTCTTTTTAAAAGATAAGAACCAGTTGGGATATTTTTTTGATCTTGAAAAACGTCATAATAATTTAATTCTTCAATCAAAATGCACTAGATGATTTACAATGTATGAAATCTCTACTTTGTAGAATGTACAGGACTTTACTATTAGATAAATGGAAAAAAATTAGTGACAGTATATTTCTTTCTCTTAAATTACTAACATTGACATACCAGATACAGCAGCTTGGGTTTTAGTGATCAAGAATTTCAAATTAATTTCATTCAAGGTTTATGTAACCGAAAATTTTGCATAAATCCTCAATAACTGTAACTTTTTTTTTGAATTATTTTTAAATGAATGGTTAATAGAAATATTAACTGGACTCTATTATGTGATTCCTGCAAACATTTTTTACATAAAATTTTAGCTTTGAAAAAATTGAGTATTATGATGTAACTAATATTAAGTCCCTCGAGTATTTTTTGATAGACAGAAAGCATAAGGGTCACAAGACCAATGTTCAAAAATCTTTTGATATTTTACCACACAAAACTCTGAGTTTTTAGTGTCAAATTTTGTTCAGTTCCTATTTTCTTTATATGTACATCAAGTTCAAATTTAACTTGTAGTGGATGATACTTGATGTTAATATAGTTTTCCAAATATTAATTAAATTTAATTAATTAATTTTATATAAGAGAAAAATATCGCATCGTGTAGTGGTGCCATCAGCAATTACCATCCCTATCTTTTCATTTCTTTAAACTTATTAGTTTTTATTATATTGTAAATGAGTTTTTATTACTTACTTTAAAATTTCACTTTTGGGGTTTCAAAATAAATTAGTGAGAGATAAAAAGTGTATATGTGAGGGAGCGAGTGTTTTTTTAAGTTAAAAAAAAATAATGAAAATTATTTGTATTCTTTCTGCAATATAATGGCATTAAATTTTGTCTTGCAATGGAAAAATTGGTAAAGCATCTTCATATTGTCGGATCGAATTTTGTAGAATCACAAAAGTAATCGAAACAATGAAATAAACAAAGTGTTTTAATAGTATCGACCTTTGCTTCACAAACGGACAATGCAAAATTTAATAAAAAGTAACTAAAATAATTTTGTTCTTGTCGACTTAAGCAGGAATTATATTAAAAACTTTTTTCATACATTACATGTTTTTATGTAAGATCATTTGGAAAAAAAAACATGATGACATGGAAAATTTTCAAATCCTTCTTTGATTTTTTACTCTGCACTATGATATCATGGTAGTGCACTATGATATTTAGTTAGCTACCTCTTGGGCAGCCCCTGGCTCGACTCTGAAACTCAGTTATCGTTTATCGGAAGGCAGAAAATTTGCAAACAGCTGTAATATTTCCCACGTGAAGTATTTCATTCAATAACATACTTCTTCGTGTATCAATTACAAAATGCAATAAGACAGGTCTTAATCAAAGTGTCTTCAGTATTTCCGAGTATCTAAAATAATTGGTTGTTGCTTATTTAACTCTTTCGCGTCTACTGTCACATATACCTGCCAGCAAGAAACACTCTCATTTCCCGGCCGACACACATTTGTGCAAGTATTCTAGAACGTTTTAAAAATTATAATTTTCTCCACAAGATGGTATTGTTTATCCATAAGGTTTTAGATACACGTAGATTTGACCTTCTACTCGAAATGAAAGAAGCAGGACTCACATACACGTGGTTTTCGATTATATAAACATAGGGCAAAATAAATGGCATGTTTTATGAAGGCTCTCTTTAAATTCGCACGTGGGACTTGTTTATAGTAAATGGGAAGTTTTATTTTCTCTAGACTATTGGTTATTTTGGCTTGCAGACCAATTTCTAGTAGATAATTAGATCTTGTAGACGTAAATTCTTTCTGATTTTACCGCTACAATGTCGAAAATATTTAACTGAGCCTGAAATAGCAGAAATAATGCAAAATATTTCAGTTATTGATTCTGAAACAGATTCTGGTAGTAGTGATAGTGACTCTAGAATCTATTCTGATTGTTCTGTTCATAAATATTCAAATTCTATACAAAGCATTATTAAACAATGCTTTGATACTTCGGTTAATTCATTGATTTAGGCTTAACAGCAAAAAAGCTTCCATCCCTGGACAGGCACTCGCAAAAGAAACGCGTGCACTTTTGAACGAGAAACACAAAAAGTACTTGTTTGCTCGTTATCCTTCGAACTATAGATAACTGAATGGTTAACCCTTCTTTGCATAATGGTGGAAATTTCCATCATAACCTATAATGACCAAAAATTATATAAAAGAACAAGTTCACTTTAAGTTGATCGTGTTTGGATACCTTTTTAATGTCCATTGCATAAAAAGAAACATAGCTGTCAAAAATAAACAAGTGTCATTATCAGTGCTTAAAGTTGCCTCATTCCGCTGTTTGTTGTAGTTGCAATAAACGTATGATTTCGTTTATAATTTTGTTTTATTATATTAGAGTTTCTATTGCTAAAAAATTGAAAATGAGTGGAAGAAAGGTTTGTAACACGTGTTTCTGTTATTTTCCTCTTTTATTTCTATTTAGTACTAAGCTAATGATCTAACTTTGGATGATGATGGAAATTTTTAGCATATTGTTTTTTGCTAAATTTATACTATAAATATATAGTAAGATTTTTTTAACCATTTTTCCTTTAATTTTGAACATGAATTATATCAACTTGATTTATTTCACCAATAAAGAAAAAATCATGCAAAGAAGGGTTAAAAGGAAAGTATAAATTATTTTCTCAAGACGCAATCACCTTAATAGATTTTTATATATTTGAAAGGGATCACAAAGAAAGGATTTCATTTCTTAATGACTACAGGCACTATTTAATATCTGCAATTTATCTCGAAGAGTTTTTTTTGCTTCAAAGAAGAGTTCGTCTCATTTCTAGTATATTGAGAGATTCTTCCTTTTTTGACATCAAAATGTTAAAATTGGCATAAAAAGTTTCACATCTACCACTTTCAAGTTATTTTATATTTAAAATTAATTTTGTATTTATGTCAATTTTGATTCATCTTCATTTATTTTATATTTTGTAAAATTTGTATTAAAGTTTAAAAATAATGACAAATTTTAAAATTAAAATTATATAGTTATGTATATAAATTAATTAATCATTTTAAAAACAAGTAGTTTAAATTCTGTATTATGAACGGGACTTCTCATCATATAAATTACTCATTTTAATAAAAAAATTAAAGACATATACAGGGAATTCCAGTACATTTTATTATTAATCGTAACTGTATATTTATAATTTCATGTGAAATATTTGCCTTAATTAATTTTAGGTTCAAAGTGAAAAACAGGAATCTATTGATAAGTGTCAAAAAATTTCAGATGAAATTCGTGGAGATTTTCATTTGTTTGCGAATCATACAAAAGCCATTTCAGAAAATTATTCAAATATTGGGAAGCACGTATCCAAGTTAGAATTTAATGGAGCGCAATTTCAAGCATCGCTACACGTTCTCAAGCAAGACTGGGCAACGGACAATAAGCATTTACAAGAACTGCAGGTACTTATTTGCATAAATTTTAATTCATACACTAAAAAATCTTCAACATTTATTTTACTCCAACCTTTTTTTGGCTCAAGAAATGTAATTTATTTTCTTAAAAATTTATAAATTGCTTATGCTTATAAATCGAATAATTTTTCTTTAAAAACTTTTTTTTTTCATACTTATAAATATAAAAGTAATTTTTATGGCACTTTAATATTAGCTCATTGACTATTTTCGGCAAAAATATATTTATGTAGAAAATATGAAATAAAAAAGGAGTTATCTATAATCTTCATTGAGAAACAAATATATAATTGTTTTATTTATTAATTTATCTGATACTAAACTGCAACCTTTAACAAATGCATTTTTTCACAGAAATGGTCAATGGCCATTTATATATATACATTTCTTTATAACTATAAAATAAGACAGTATAAATTTATTTTTAAAGGAAAATCAACCTTATCGCATTTTTCCAGCTCAAAGGGCAGAATTTATACTACTTCACTCTTGAAAAAACAAGTACAAATGCTTGTTTTTAGTTTTTTTCTCCTTTCTCTATACCAGGGGTGGCCAAGACGTCGATCGCGGTCGACTGGTCGACCGCAAAGACATTTTAGGTAGCCCACGCAACCCTCCCGATAATGACTTCTAATATTAACAATTTAATTTATGACTTATGACATAGAATTAATGAATTATTTAAAATTAAAATTTTCTACAATTTACGCTTTAAAACCTAAAACAAATTGTGCAAAGTAATACAGTGAATTTATCTTTTTACAATGGAGAATTAAATAGAAAAAACTTGACAAACTGGGATGCTTAGATTATACCATCACATCCCATCACAACAGCCCGTTTAGTTTCAGTTCTCAGTTAATCGTCTTACATTGCAGTACTCTTGCTTCCTACCTCACTGATACGATAATTTGTTGTTTCAACAACCCGTCCAAAAGGACTCAGCCAGATACCAGTGCTAAGAGAAATGAAACATACCATTATCACAATGCTTGGGAAGATGGTTTCTTTTTTGTTATGGTGAAGGAGAAATGTGTTTGTTTCATATGTAACTCAAATGTGGCACTTCCAAAAAAAGCAAACGTCTAAAGATATTATAAAACCATGCATCCTGTCTTTCTCTTAAAATACGCTACAGACTTTCCAATCGGCAGTGAACTTCGAAAATTTAAAGTGCATGAATTTAAAGTCGATTTTACATTTACAGCAATCGTTATTTACGAGACCAGGCACCGAAGCATTGGCGTCGTTTAAAATTACGGAAGTTTTGATGAAGCGAAACAAAACAAACATTCGAAGATGGAAAATTGATAAAAGAAGTTTTCTGTAAAGGGGGAGAAGTGCTTTTCCACGATTTTAAAAATAAATTTGAAATAATATCGTCAATAAATAATATTTCTTTGTCGCGTAGCACTGTGATGCGTCGGACTGAAGCTATGCATAATCGAAGATATGACTTTAAAAGAAGAGTTATTAACTATAATTCCATTCAAAGGGTAAACGAGAGGTTAAAACATCTACAATTCATTTAAAAACTTTATTGATAAGACAGGATTTCCAATACATAAATTGGTCTCTATTACAACAGGTAGAGCTTCAGCAATGGTCGGGAATCAAACTGGTTTTATTGCCTTGTGCAATAGGAAATTCCAAGTTTTACCAGCTATCATTGCATTACACAATTACTGGTATTGTGTTCAAACTTACTAAAGTCTAATGATATAATGCAAATTCCTTTTAAAATCGTTCAAGAAGTCTCCAGAGATGAAAATTTCGGGCGCTTTTGGAAGAAAGAGAATCAGTAGGAAGATCTCTTATTGCACAGAGTCTTGAGGTGGCTAAGCCATTGAGAGTTTTTAAAAAGATTTTGTATTCTGTTATTAGAAATAAAAGAAAATTCTGCAAATGAAAGAATAGCATATTACTGAATTGGAAGATAAGAAATGGCTCATGAAACTAACTTTAATCTAGGATATCACTGCAAAACTTAACAACTTGTACCTAAATCTACAAGGAAAAAATAAATATTAATAGACATAATGAGCGCCTCAATTAAGAAAACCTGAATTGAGAAACTTCAAAAACATGGAGGAAAAGTGCATCCACATAATCTAAACTGAGACTTCAAAGATTTCGTCGAACATTTATATATTTTGTTTGAAGGATTTGAAAGAATATTCGTTGACTTAATTAGGTTGGAAGATATACTCAATTTTATGATATTTCCATTAAATGAAACAACATTGATGGAGTATCTGAAAAAATAAGACATTTAATAGATACCGAATCAGTCACGGTCAAAGAAGAAATTATTTAATTAAGATGCGATATATTTCTCAAATCCAGAGCACATCTAGTGATACTGATTTTTGGAAATTAATTTTTGAGAAAACGTTTCCAAATATTTACAAATTGTTTTTTTATTTGGAATCTTACTTTGTGAATTTTCTTTTTCAACCATGATTGCCATGAAAACCAAAAATCGGTCGCGTTTAACAGATTTAATTTCGTGTTTACGTATTGCAATACTAACCACAATATGCTCGTACTAGCAAAAGCAATACCTGCCATTATATGCTCGTACTAGCCACAATATGATAAATTTGTCACATATATGCAATGCCAATTTCAACTATTGAGGTGAAAAGGAGGGTCAATTTTTGATTTATAATAATTTTGATTATTTTCGTCGGTAAATTTTTATTTTGTAAATATTAACATTAAATTTTTTTTTTAGAAAAATTAGATAATTTATTATTTTGTCTTGCTACCGAAAATAAATATCAAATGTCATTGGTAGACCGCCTTCGACTTTTTAAATGTTGAGTCTACCACGGATCCCAAATTTTGACCACCCCTGCTCTATACAGTGTAACATCAATTTAAATGTAATATTATTAGAACACAAAATAAAATTTTTAATGTGGTGCTGCCATCTAGTGACGTTTGACGAAGACAAACAATTTTGAAATGCACACAAAATAAATATGCAATTAAAAGTAAATTTCAACTTATACACTAAATATTAAATAATAAAAATTTTTTAATCATTAATTATCAAATTAAATATATGCTGCTATTTTTTTAGTATAGAATAATTTTTTTTTACAATAATATGGAATTTAAAAAATTTTGTTCTTTTCAAATATATAAAATAGAAATTTCATTAATGAATGCTCTTAACTATTTTCATTTCTTGTACAATTTTCAATACAGTTTCTATTTGTAAGCAGCAATGGTTACGTGTAACAGGTTATTTCTATTATAGTAAATGTTTTAAATTATAATATATGATATCTTAAATTGTATTTGCTATCAAAATTATTATTACAATAAAAACTTGTTTTTATTTTTATTTATATCAAAATTTCAAATAAAGGTAAAGGGATTGAATAAGGAAGTTAGTTTTATTATACACATTTTCTTCAGGACATTTGAAAATTATTTTTTTACATAGGTTTGTTGCAGGTCTTCCATTTCAATGAATCAATATTATGTTAAATGAAGATTCCAAATTTAAATATTGACCATATAGTCTTGAGTTTTCTTACAAGAAGTTTTTTACAAGAATTTCTTGACATATTTTATTGTGATTTTAAGCTAACAAAAATTGTGTCAATTGTTTCTTTACAATTGCAAAAACTCAAATTAGTCTAAAATCTTCATTATAACAAAGTTTAGGTTATTATTTTTTTAATATTTCCAATGACTTTATGCATAATTATCTTCAAAACTGAGATTATTCAATTTTTTTTTTTTTTTTAAGAATACTCTGCAAAATTTTTTATAATTTGATTATTATTATAGTATGTCCGTTAGTCTCGATGAAAATGTATTAAATATTATGCCTTTCTTTTGATGATAGTCATTTGAAAAAATCTTAGTTCAATCAATTATATAGTTGATTATATAAGATATATATAAAATTAATTGAATGAAAATTTTATTATTACACATTATAAATTTGACTTCTAATAAAAATATTTTTTTTTGTTTTTTATTTTTAATGATTTATCTATAACCTATAAATTGAAATTCATTTAAAAAAGCCCAGAATTTCAATACTCTAGGTAGAAATTTTTTTTTTTAAGTAGTATCATTTAATTGTGTGGCAAAATTATCATATAGATTTGTTTTATAGTTAAATTTAATTCTTATGAAGTAATATAGTAACTGTTATAAATCTTATGATTATATTCGCATTAAATTACAACTGATTAAAAATATTTTTTTATTATTTTTTTCAATTTTGAAATAATATATGTATAGAAACTTTCCGTTGATTTAAAAAATACCTTGTTTCATACTAGAAAAAAAAAAAACAGATTTTTCTCATATCTTGAAAGCAGGACAGATATTTATGTTTCGGCATGCGTATCTAAATTTTAATTTAATTTTATCATTTTATTGCATCTCTGAAGGATTAAGGATAAATGCGTTAAAATTAAGTCCAAATTAATTTTACTTCATCTTGTTTAATAAATTTAATTTAAAATTCTATTATTTGGAAACACTTTTATAATTTTTTTTTCAAATTAAAATTATTTTTTTTAATTAAATTTTTTTTTTAAATTCATCTGAATCTATTTTATTTCACTTTGGCAGAAACTTTAATTTATTATGATTCTAAGGAGGAATTATAATAAATTAATAAATGTTGTCGTTACTTATTTCATTTCTCTAATCGAGGTTAATTGGTAAGGTTTCAATAAAAGGTTTATTAAAAATATTCACAGTGACGAAGTTTGAAAGGTTATACAAAATCATCCTGTCTTGAAACAAAATTTTTTATGTAAGTGGAAAATAAATTTGTTACATATTATGAGAAAAAAAAGAGAACTTAACATAAAATGAATTTTCGAAGTTCATTTAACAACAAAATTTATTTCGATTCCACTAATGTATTGAGGAAAAATATTTAGAATGACTTCTGGGATTCATTAAATAATTGCTACCTCCATTGCTTTTAATAGATTTTTATATTTTATTGAAAATTTCAAAGAGAAGTATTTTTCAATATAATGTAAGAAAATAATAATTTAAATATCTGGGATGTATCAAAGACACCAATGCCTTAGAAAATGTTGCCGTTTAATTTGAGGAATAAACAGAGATAAATTTTTGTCATAATGTGTGAATTTAGTTGTCCGCTCAGAGAAAAACTATCTCCAAAATTTTCATCAAAAAATACTGATTTTGTTACTAATAAATAATTAAAACTAAAAGTGGTTTTTCGGTTGTTGCTGTTGTTACTTATTTTTCACTTAGCTTAGAGTCTAGCTGGACCAAGTCCAAAAGACCGTTCACCAACAGAAAATCATATACCATCACTGAATTCTCCAAGATGAAATTCTTCTCTAGTCCCATGCAGGATAGCAAATGCTCAGGTATAGCCTGGTGTAGATTGCATTTCAAGCAAACAGCGTAGGTCTTTTGACTCTAAATAAACACCAATCTACGTGTATGACCACCGACTAGTCTTGTAATAGCTGTTTGTAGTTTTCTATCGCCTTTTAGCTCTACGGCAGCTCCATTACTGCTTTGCTGATACCAAGCATGATTAGGTAGAATCCGCCAAGTCCTGTTATTTTATATCTTTACTTGTGAGTAAACTTCATTATATGCAAGTAGGTTTCCACCATCTATAAGATCATTAGAGCCCTCTTTGGCCAATTCATCAACCCAATCATTAAAATAAAGGTCTACATAGGAAAGGATTCATTGCAGATGTATGTAATTGTGGGAAGAATAAGTCTTTCAGTTATCAAGGATATTCATGTCAACTCTATTATCAGTGTTTCGCCAATTTTTTAAAAATTGTATTTAGCTCTTACTATCTCTGAAAATCCAGATATCCCTGGTGCCCTTAATATAAATTAATATATTAATAGATCAATAAAATTAACAGATTAATGTTCCTATTTAATCTTATTAAAACTAACTCAAAATTCCAATCCAAAGAATAATTTAGATCATGTTCATGGAGCACTGCGGAATCAAAGTCAGCAATTATTATCTTTAGAACTATTGGCGACGAACGCCTCCTTGCAACGCTGCCAGAAGGACAACGACGCCAACAAGCAAGAAATAAGACTTCATAACCTCGAGATGAGACTTTCCCACGCTAATTTAAGGATGGATTCATGGTCAAGGCAATCAGACAGTTACCGGACTTCGACAAAGACCATTTTGAACACCTTGCAAGAAATGGCTTTTAACAATACTCGCCAAGTGGATAATTTGAAAGAAGATTTGGCGGAGTATAAAACAGCTTTGAATAAGTTTATTCATATGCTGCCAAATGGTGAGAAATTATTAAAATTTGTTACTCTATTTAGTAAATTGGTTCATTGATGTATTAATCTAGCAATTTATATATTAATATTAATAAAAAAGGCAGAATATAGAATTATAAATTAGTTTATTAAGATCTTATGAAGATCACTTCAAACTTTTGATAGTAATTTTTGGGCATACTTTATAAATATAAGCTGGTAATTAATCCTTCAACAATAATTATTTACTTAGGAGGAACCTATTATAAAGCTTGAATACAGTTTATCAAAGACAAATAATTTGTACGGAGTTAGAGTAGAAATTTATGCATAAAAGTTCTTAAAATTCTATCTCAGGTCGAGCAGTTGCAACACCAACTGATTTGAATAACATGGTCACCAGACATTAATTAAAAAAATTAAATTTATCGATTCAAGAACATTTTAATGATTTCTATATTTTTCCACATTCTAATTAGTTTTTGTTTCATTATATTTATTGCATCATTATATCTATTTTAAAATACAAGCATGCTCAGAATATCTAATTTTAATTCTATAGAAGGAGTAAAAAAATAATAGAATATTTTTAGCCATTAAAATTAAAAATTAAAATGTCTTACTATATATTTTGTCAGTTAATCTAGGTAAACATATAAATTGTTAAAAGTTAAATTATATATTTTAGGAATTTGTTAATTTAAAAAGCCAATTATTATCTTTCATGAATACAATTCAAGAATATTGAGATAATTCACATATGTGTGAATCATTCCAATATGGGAATTATTCAAATATGGGAAAAGCTCCTGATTTAAATTGATTTTGATTGAAAACAGATAGTGATGTCCGGAAGAATGAGAATGAGTATCTCTGAAGATGAACAGCTTTCGTTGATGCGCTTGCTTTCGTTGTGTACTTTTGCCAAAGGAACGAATGGAAGTTAGGTAAAGAACAGATGGAAGTGTTGGAACAGACTGATTTGGAAGCTCACACAACATCAATGACAGGGACGTCGATTCTTAACCCTTCTTTGCATGATTTTTTCTTTATTGGTGAAATAAATCAAGTTGATATAATTCATGTTCAAAATTAAAGGAAAAATGGTTAAAAAAATCTTAGTATATATTTATACTATAAATTTAGCAAAAAACAATATGCTAAAAATTTCCATCATCATCC